>PVKA01013712.1:18357-54368 GCA_004027165.1 Ctenomys sociabilis | reverse complement strand
TTAATTGGTATCCTAGACCCAGCCAGAGAGCTAATGTGAGAACTAAGGAGGACAGACAGTCTCTCCCCTTCAGTCTAATAACATCTTTGCCATTCAATGGTCTCCCGGGAGGGACAGCAATATACAAGTTAGCTTCTTATGCAAAGCATCAGAATTTCCACTGGAATTAGTGGAAAATATCTTAATTACACCATGTTTCTTCACTTGATCTTAGCCAAAAGGCCGAGAAGCGATACACCATGTTTCTTATCTATATATTTATCTTATTCTTCCTCCAGTACTTTTAAGACTAAATTCAGAGGATCCCAATTTTTTTTTTGGGGGGGGTGGGAACCAGGAATTGAACTCAGACTCTTATGATCTTCATTGCTGGAGAAGAGATTAAATACCAACCAGAATCATACCAACTCATGAAGACTATCTCTCATTCTTACTCAACTGCATCCTGATTTAGGGAAATCTCCCATGCAGTAGGACTACTTGACTTCACAGTCTGTCTCCGCCAGGAGTTCTGCTTCTCAAGGTTGCCCTTTCTCTCTGCTACTACAGTATATTGATTTTAGCTATGGGTCACAGGCTTATGTTAGGTGAATCAAGCTCTAATAATTTGGTAAAGGCTTCAGGGCACCCTCAGATTATTTTTTTTTTTTGTAAGAATAACCTTCGAGTTCCAAATATCTAAGTTCCCAAACTGAGACCAGGATTAGCTCCTCTGGGCGAACATCCCAGGAAATGCTCAGCACCACTGGGGAAAACTGGAAAGCACTTTCCTGCCTTCACAAGTTTACCAGCAGGAGGCATAGCAGAGACATGCAATCTCTTCATTGTCTAATCCATCTTCTCTTGCCTTCCATCCAGAGTGACTCAGTGTGGAAGTATTTATACTCAGGATTAGTCTTCACTTCTCTGTTGTAGTTGAGAGGCTTTTAACTACTAGCTATAGACAAACAACCTCCAGGCAATTGATCTAACCAGAACATTTTTTCAGCTATTCTGTTTGACCCTGAATGGATCTGCCTCACGAGGTTGAGTTCCCTAGTTATTCAGAATTCCCTGATGGTCTCATAGCTGTTTTTGTAAGTGACTCATGGAAAAGTAACTTCTGATTTTAGAGTTTACCAGGAAGCCTAAGAGTATTACACATACAAACACCCCTAGAGAAGGCACATCAGAATCAACTGTGGCCACTTAAAAAATATAAATTCCTAGCCAGGTATGGTGGTGCACACCTATAATTCCAGCACCTGAAAGGCTGAGGCAGATGATCCCTGCGAGTTCAAAGCCAGCCTGAACTACATAGTGAGACCCTGTCTCAAAAACAAAAACAAAATCCAAATTCCTGCTAGCTACTAGATCAGAGTGTTTGGAGCTGCTTCCTCAAGAATCTACTTTAACTAGGGCCCCACTGGTTTCCTGCAGTTGGCTGAGAATCAGAATTGGGTAATTAGTAATCCAAGGGACTCTGCCCCTCTTAGTCCTACTATCCCAGCATCAGACATTATAAGCATGAACAGTCAAAGGGACTTTGGATCAGAACAATTCTGACTCACGTGATTGTTCCATTTGAATTGTGGTGGCATCTTCAGAGGACTTGGGAATGGTTCAAAAACCTAGGCTAGCTCTTCCAGTGAGACAATGGGATGTGACCAGTGAAAGGGAGCCTCTATGAGGTAAGGCAGAAAAGCTCTTTCCTTAGAGCGTTGCAAGATAATAAATACTGGCTTCTCTGCCATCTATTGGTCAGAGTTGCAGAAGAAACTGCACCTTCCCTCAGGGGATCTCTCCACACCTGTGCACTCCTTCCCCACCCAGCACACACTCACGTGGGCTGCAGTCCTTTCACTTGGGGTGGGTGAGTGACTCTAGCTGACCTGCTCCAGGCCATAGCACTCAACAGCATCAAGCTTGGGCCCTCAGCCTGAGAAGTCTGCAGAGCAGCAAGTAGAACAAATCCACAGGCTGGATCATGGGCAGATACTGTGTTGGAGGTCCAGATCCCCAAGCTAGGGGTAGGTGGTCCCCAGATATTGTCCAAGGCAAGGACAATGGAGATTTCTTTGGCCCAGAGCAGATACTCCTGTCAGTCAGTTAGGCCTCTTTGAGGTATCTAGTCAGCACATCATGTTCTTATTCATAAAAGAAATCAATATATCCACCTCATAAGGCTAAAAGAGTACTAAAGGAGATAGAAAATGATTCCCAAGTATTTTAGCAGTGTCAGGGATATGAGGAACATTCAAATTATAGCAGTTATTTCTCCAATTCCTGCTCCAAAGCACAAGCAAAGATCAAAGGGAATAAGTCTGAATAGAGAATAGGTGATATAGAGGACAGACAGTGGCCATGATGGATAGGTTCAGAGCCATGGTCCAGATGAGTCTGGAAGCAACTACTTCCTTTGAATGTCTCCACTCCTTACCATCCTTGCAGCAGTACAGTTCTCTGGCCTCCTGAACTCCCTTTCATCAGGTGTGCTCTGGGTCCAACCTATTCTCAGGTCCTCACCCTGGATATGAGGGAGGCCTGAGCACCACTGTGTTACCTTCTGCTGACATCACTCAGCCCTAAGATTGTGAAAGAGATCTTAAGAGTGCTAGGGTCTCATTAAAATGCCTTTCAGGGAAATAGTTCAGTGGCAAAGGTGCCTGCCTGCCAAGCATGAGGCCCCAAGTTTGATTCCTAACAACAAAATAAATAAATAAAATGCCTAACTCTACTTGAGGATACCATGTGTCCTTGCATTTTAGTTTATGGAAGGGGTCTAGGGACCCAGGTAAGGGACTGAGAAGAGCTGGGTAAGCCTGTAGATTCTCAAATTTCCTGGAACCCCAGTGCTTCTTGCCTGTGCCTAGATGGCGGAAGAGAAGCTATGAGGCAGAGTCTAGGTGGCACTAAAGCCACTGGATTCTCACTGCACTTAAAAATCCCAGTTCTAGTCATGGCCCACAGAAGTCCCACAGTCTGGTCTTGCCTATTTCTCTAACCCATCTCCCACCACTTCCTCTTTTACTGTCTCTATGCCAGCCACACGAACCTCCTTTCTATCCCTCAAATACACCAACCTCCCTCCTGCCTCTGAGCCTTGACATTCACTATTTCCCCTGCGTGGACCTCACAATCTCACATCAGATTCCTTTCTTTATTTAATTCTCAGCCCAGATATGATCTCTTCTAAGACATCTTTGATAGTCTTCATTATCTGCCTTCTTATCCCCTACTATCTCCCTTATTTTATGTTGATTTTTATGGCCCTGGGAGTCCTTGTCACTAAAATTATTTCATTTATGGTTTGCATGTTTGCTTGTTTGTTTGTGGTGGTAGTGTGATTTGAACCCAGGCCAGAGTTTCACTAAGTTGTTAATTCATCTAGGCTGGACTTAAATTTTAAAATCCTGCCTCATCTTCCCAGAGTACTGAAATTGCAGGCATGTGCCACCATATCCAGCTTTCTTTCGTTGTTTAGTGTTATGTCTCTGTTCTGAGAGGAGAACTCTATTTGTTCACTGATGTATCTCTGGGGCTTAGAACAGTGGCACATAGTACATGCTCAGTAAATGTTTATTGAATCCTTACAATGTGTCATAGGCAGTCTGGGTCTGAGAAGAAGTAATCCTGGTTAGAGAACTTGGAACATTATCATCTTACTCCTGTTAGAGCAGAAAGAGGCTCTGACTAAGAAGGACCAGGACCCAGACAGAAATGGCCTCATTAGAGCACTTACTGAGAGGTTGCAACTGCATCACAGTAGCCAAAATGTAAAGAGAACGTCAAGTCTTTAGTGAGTCAGCACCTACAGTGTAAGACAAGCTCATGGGTTATTCTATCTGGGAGAACAATAGCAAGCAGGGTTTCATCAAGTACCATTATCAAAAACAGGTTCTCAGCCCCTTAGGCAAGATTCAGGAGCAGTGTTTTGGGTGAGGACAACTGGGAAGAAAACCAACCCTGATTGGAGTACTAAGTGTGTTCCAAAGACAGATGCAGGCAAAAGCCAAGAGATGAGAACCAGACTTGGGGCTGGGATGAGTCTGAGGCCAGATGTCAATGGGAGAGGACTGTAGGGATGAGCCAGGTAGAGCCAGACAAGCTTTGTTTGGGTAGAAAATGTATGCAGTAAAAGTTACCCTTTTTCATCTGCGAGTGCAGATACATATGCTTCACAAAGTCAAATGCTCGGGAGCTGTCATCCTGAGACTGTCTCACAGCAGGTTGCAAAAAGACAGCCCTAGAAGCCAAGTACAAACAATTCTGCCTGAGCACGTCCCCACCTCAGCTCCCTGCTGGGGTTGCTCATCTCTTCCTTGGGCCAGCCTTCTACTTGTCTTCCTGTCCAACCCCCAAGGTCATTGCTGCTTCCTTGCCTGTGCCCAGTTTTCTTCTTTTTACTAATCCAAATGGTATTTCTGCTCTGCATACAAACTAAGTCCAATTATTTTTCTTCACTGATATATAATCTTGCACTTGATATTGTCCAGTTTTATTCTCAAGTAGTTTCAGTGTGTACATTATTCCTACAACTAAATCAATAGGGTCTTTGAACACTGGGGACATATCCTCCTGTTACATAGCATCCAGTAAAGATCTCTTTGTTAGCTTGAGCCATGTTCCATCCAAGAAAGGGCAAAGGGGATAGTCTTTTGGTGTTAAGTCTGATTAGTGAGAAATGTGGAGCAGGCTCTAACTAATATACAGGCAACTAGGCCCACTGAGTAACCCATGCTATGCTTTTGAAATTGTTTTTTGTTTGTTTGTTTGTTTTGTTTTGTTTTTTTGCATGACTGGGAATTGAACTCAGGACCGTGTGCTTGTCAGGCAAGCACTTATTCTACTGAGATATCTCCCCAACCCCTGCTTTTGAAATTTTAACTTAAGTAATTTTTTTAATTGTTAAGAGACTTTATTCTAATTGTTTATCGAAATGAAAACTGAAAACAAGTATACAAAACGGTTGATTACTAATTGTGTATTGAAAGCAGTAAGAGGTTCCACAGCACCAAATAAACCAGTTCTGAAGTTTCCCAAGGTAAATTTAACAGCTCCAACTTCTTCAGTGTTTATCAAAATACAAAAGAAAAAAGTAGAGGTCATCTTTTCTGATGGCAAATCGGACCCTTGCAGGCTGAGGGAGGAAGCTACTTCACACTGGAGGTGGGGTGCTCTGGGACTGTGGTCTGGAGTGGACCAACTGACCCAGCTTGCACGCACTCCTGCTGGTGAGACCCAGACTTTGACCAATGCAAGTCCCAAGTGGGCACTAGGAACAGGCTGCCACTCCAGCTGCACACTAAGGGGGAGGGTGGGCCCTGCACCCTTCATAACCCTCCCCACTACCCCGAGGTGACCATGTGAGCATGAGTACAAGCACAATATTATGGAATGCAGGTGACCCAGAGGCAGGCCCGCCACAGGGTCTCAACTGTGACCATGCAGTGGATGGTATTTGTTCGTCATATCTCCGGAGTTCCCAGAGAAACAGCTGATCCGATGATCAGGCCAAACTGCACTAGGATAGTCTCCCTTCTATGTGTTCAAGTGTTCTCCTCACCTTGTAATTTTTAATTATTTTTAAAAATGCATTGAGTTTGGGTTATACACCAATCACCAAATGGATCCTGACACCAATGTACAACTCAGTGGCTCCTGGAGGCCAGTTGCCCATGCACCCAAATCCCTTCTCAGTACTAACAGTGAGTTGATTTTTTTTCTTTACAATAAAAAAGCTGAATAATATTGCATAGGAGTACCAGAAACTGCCTCAGTGGAAACGGAAACTATTTACATTAAAAAAAAAACCTGGCTGCAGGCTGCATCTGCACATGTACAGCACGATGCGTGCACACTGTAACCAACCCATGGAGACAGCTTCTGGCACTCAGGACCACAGAGTCGCAACGTTTGCCACATGAGAGGAAAGCGGAGGGCAGAGAAGGAGGAAGTGAGGGGAAGGGGGGTTCTGGTTCACTTCTGGTTCCGGAGCTGATTGGAGAGCCAGTCCAATCCTTCATAGAGCCCGTCCCCACTGGTGGCACAGGTGGCCTGAATGTACCAGTTCCTGTGGCATAGACAGTGCAGCACCTGCTTGTCTGTGACTTCAGCTGCATTCATGGCATTGGGGAGGTCCTGCTTGTTCGCAAATACCAGGAGGCCAGCGTCCCTGAGCTCGTCCTCAGCTAGCATCCTCATGAGCTTCTCATGGGCTGGTTCACACGCTCTCTGTCGTTGCTGTTCACCACAAAGATCAAGCCTTGGGTGTTCTGGAAATAGTGGCGCCACAGTGGTCGAATCTTGCCCTGACCACCCACATCCCACATGGTGAAGCTGACGTCCTTGTATTCAATAGTCTCCACATTGAAACCTATTGTAGGAATGGTGGTCACAATTTCACCAAGCTTCAGTTTACAAAGAATCGTTGTCTTTCCGGCAGCATTCAAGCCCACCATGAGAATGCGCATTTCTTTTTTGCCAAAAAGGCCCTTGAAGAGGTTTGCGAAGGTATTCCCCATGCTTGTGGATGCGTGGAACCAACACTGGCCAGAGACCTCAGCGGTAGCTGCTGAGCCAGGTGTTGGTTTTGCCCCCACCAAAGTAAATTGTAGTAGTGAGGATTAAACTCAGGACCTTCTCACTGAATTACATAATTAGCTCTTTTTTCTTTTTCGAATTTTGAGAGAGTTTCTTTCTCTAAGTGCCTAAGTTGCCCAGCCTGAGTTTAAATTTAGGATCCTTGCCAGGGAATTAGCTCGGCAGCATAAGTGCTTCCCTGGCAAACGCAAGGTACTGAGTTCAATCCCTGGTACAAAAAAAAAAAGAAAAAAAGAAATGCATTCTTTTTTTGATTTTTTTTTCTTTTTTTGCGGAACCAGGGATTGAACTCGGGCCCTTGCGCTTGCCAGGGAAGCACTTATTCCACTGAGCCATCTCTGCGGCCCCCCCCCTTTTTTTTTTAAATAATGTTCTCCTTATTTATTTATTTATTTATTTATTTATTTATATTATGGCTAGCTCAGTCTGCCCTAGGGGTAGGACTGGTGCAGCATGAGGTGCAGGGGATCCAACCACAGTCCCTGCGCTTTGCTTAAGCTTGTCTAAGCAGACACTTTAGACTGCTGAGCTATCTTGCTGACCCCAAGAAGTACATTCTTTTAAGGGTCAGGGATATAGCTCAGCAGCATAAACGCCTGCCTGGCAAATGCAAGGTCCTGAGTTCGATCTCCGGTACTGAAAAATTAAAAAAAAAATAATGAATTAATTGATTTAAGATCTTTCTACTTCAGCTTCTCAGAGTGCTGAGATAATAAACGTGTGCTGCCATACCTAGATGTGTGCCCTTTACTTATAAATTTGGAAATAAAAGAGCAACCTATGTGGACATCCAAGGCATATACCTAAGAAACCCAGGAAACAATGAATCCACATCTCCTTTTAAGACATATTGGCCAGCCAAATAGCTCAGCAGACTAAAGCGCCTACAAGCAGGCACAGGGGCCAGGGGCTTGATCCCTGGGCATGCTGTGCCACACTGAGATGGCAATTGAGACTGGGTGTGGTGGTATACACAAGAGTTGCAATCCCATCTCTTGGGAGGTTGTAAACAGGGGTATCACTATGAGTCCAATCTAGTAGTGAGACCCCAAACACCCTGTAGACCCTTCCCTAAAATATATGAAAAAAAAAGACATGTCTATTCAAAGACACATGCAGTGGTATGTGGAGGGCCACCTAGATGATTCCTTGAAAGTAGAGCAATGGTCTCCCCAACCCTATCTCCATATATTGATATGTCCAGAGTTGGCTAGGACTTTTCCTTATCCCCTCAGTTGGCTTTAAGCAATGCAGACCAGTCTAGCCCAGGTGCTGATTGTAGTCTTTTTTTTTTTTTTTTTTTTTTTGTCTTTTTGAGACAGGGTCTCTCTATGTAGTTCAGGCTGGCCTTAAGCTCACTTTGTAGCTCAGGCTGGTCTCTAACTCACAACAATCCTCCTGCCTCAGACTCCCAAGTGCTGGGATTACAGGCATGTGCCACCATGCCCAGCTTTGATTGTAGTCTTTGAAGCAAAGTGACAGATCAGAATTGCCCTGCCCCATAGCTCCCAAGAAGCATGTGTGACTTAGGGGCATGGAGAGAGAGCCATACTCCACACTATTGGCTGGGATAGAGCCTCAAGATAAAAAACTATGACTACCCAGGGCATAAAAGTTTACTCATCAGAGCTGAAGCACTGACCCCAAAACATTAGATGCTATCACAGTTGTTATGCACATTACTCCTTCTGCGTATCCTCTCTGAATACTGCAGAGGTGATTTCAGGCCTCCTACCTAGGCCAGCTCATGGCCTTCTATTCCTTCCCGCCACTCTCACACTCACTCATCCCCTGAGCCACTCCCCTTTTCATGAATTAATAAAAACCTGGGTTTCGCCTTGGGCTGAGGCTTTGTTCTGGTTAGCCATCATCCTAGCTGGACTTAAGAATGCCCTAGCTCCCCAATACTACAGATATGACTTAGTATCCGTTCTTGCTGTAGACTGGAATTAACTCACTAGAATTCCAGTCATTTTTCCATGGGATTATAAATATAAACTTCTCGGGCGGTCCAGATAGCTCAGCAGACTAAAGCATCCTGGCATGCCATGCTGGCCCCGTCCCTGGGGCACATTACGACAGTGACTAAGACTGGGTGTGGTGGTGGTGCCTTTAATCCCAGCACTTGGGAGGCTGAAAACAGGAGGATCACTATGAGTTCAATCTATGTAGTGAGACCCTGTAGACCCTATAATAAAATACATTATATTTTGTCTTTTCCTATTTTTTTGGTGCAGGGTCTCACTATGCATGCAGCCCACATTCATAGTGATCTTCCTGCTTTTTGCCTCCCATGTGCTGGGATGACAGGCGCGCGCCACTGCGCCCGGATTGCATTGCCGGCTCAGCGCACCCGAAGGCGGGGCCGACGCGGCTGGGGGAACCAAAGATCGAACACTGGTCCCTGTGCTTACCTAAGCAAGCGCTTAGTCTGCTGAGCTATACCGCCGGCCCTAAAATACATTATATTTTACATTGTATTTTCCCAAATATGATGCACCCCAGAAAAGGGCTGTCTAGTGGTGCACGTCTGTAATCCCAGAATTTTGAAAGTTGATGCAGGAGGATTTCTGGAAGTTTGAGGACAACCTGATATACACAGCAAGACTGTCTCAAAAAAAAAAAAAAGGAAAAGAAAGAAACACTTCTCTATCCAGTCATCTGCATTATCTCTCCAGCAAAACATATCTGGTCCAGTACCATCCCTACTGGATGTTTCTGTCCACTAATGATAGGGAAATAATGAATTAGCCCTGGAGAAGTGACTTAAATAATGAGAATTTTAGGTAGCATAAAAGGCTGGTAATGAGTATACACTGGCACCAGCCATTCACCCCAGGGCAAGCTGCCTCCTCCACTCATCACAGTCAGAAATGTTTCCTTAGGGTTGGAGGTGAAGCTCAGTGGTAAAGCACTTGCCTAGCATGCTTAAGGCCCTAGGTTCCACCCCCAGCAGTACAAAGGAAAAAAGAAATAGAAAAGAAAAAGAATGTCTTCTTGGAGGAAAGCAAGACATAAAGGCATCTGATAATCTATACAAATTTTATTTTGATACCAATTTATGTGGAAACAAGCAGGTGTCAGCATTATGCAGGCACAGAAAAAAAGGGAAAGAACAAACTCCAGTGATAATTTATCTTGTATTTACACCATTTGGTTTCAACAAGGACAGGAAGCTTTACTGTTAGCTTCCTGTGGGAACTCCAGTTTCTGCACCTTCCCCTGCTGCCTCTCAGCATCACGGTACAGCAGGGATTTCTGGGCCTTCAGTCGGCAAGCCAGGCACATGAAAATTGACTCCACATTCTGGCTCTCTTTGGGGTCCTTGGCTGATGTCTCAAACAAGAGCATGTTGTGGGCATCAGCAAATTTCAGAGCTAAGTTGGAGGGCACCTGGATCTGTTCCCTCAAGTCACACTTGTTGCCCACAAGCACCTTTGGGACTAGTGGGGGCACAGCATGCCCGTTGCATTCTTGGATCCACATTTTGAGGTTGGTGAAGGATGTCATCTTGGTGACGTCATAAACAAAGACCACTGCATGAACATTGCGGTAGTAATGCTCCACCATACTTTTGCGGAAGCGTTCCTGACCTGCTGTGTCCCACACCTGAACCTGAAAGATACAGAAACCCATGTGTGGAGTCAGAAAAGGAAACATGAATAGGCAAAAAAAAAAAAAAAAAAAAAGTGGTTCTACGGCTTTAGAAGATCAGGTTACAGACCCTGACACAGCAAGTGGCTCTCAATAGATTATCAGAATGGTCCTTTCAATGTGTAGAGAAGTTTTAGGGCTTAAGTTTTTCCCTAAGATTGTTAGTTGAAAATCTTTTTTGTTGTTTTTATGTATTTGATACAGGGTCTGCAGGGTCTACAGGGTCTCACTATGTAGATCGGACTCCTAGTGACCCTACTGTTTTCATCCTCCCAAGCACTGGGAATACAGGCGCGCACCACAATGCCCAGTCTCAACCCTGGGTCTCAGTGTGCCCTGGGGGTGGGGCCAGCACACCAGGGATTGAACCCCAGCCGCTGAGCTCTGCCTAAACAGGCGCTTTAGCCGGTTGAGCTATCTGCCCCACTTAGTTGAAAATCTTGAGTTGACAACTTAGATCTTGTCTCAACATTTAAAAAAAAGTAAAAGAATTGGTGACCTAGCCTAGTGCAAAGGCCCTGAGTTCAATCCCCAGTATGAACAGCAGGGGGGAAAGAAGAAATAAAAGATGGAGAAAGTAAAGAAAAAAGAAAAGAGAAGGATGGGAGGAAGGATGGAAGAAAGCAAGCTGGGCTGAAAATCTAAAGAACTTAAAAAGAAAAACATCAGAAAGATTTCAGGTGAAAAACTAGGACATACATTGGCCAGGGTTTCCAGAGGGCAATTTGGGAATATTGTTAAGGATCTTAAAATGTTCACAGCTTTTAGAACCTGTAACACCTCTTTCAGAAATCTATACAAAAGACATGACAGAGGTGTACTAAAAATTCTGTACAAACATGTTAATCACTGTGTCATTTATGCTTTAAAAAAAACATCTGAATGTGCTAGTATACACCTATAATTCCAGATGCTTGGGAAGCTCAGGCAGGAGGATTGCAAATTCAAGTTCAGCCTAGACAACTTAGCAAGATCCTGTCTCAAAATAAAAATGGGTTAGGCTAGGGATATAGCTCAGTGGTGCAGCACCTGCCTGGCAAGTGGGAGGTCCTTAGTTCGATTCCTGGTTCCAACAATAGGGGCCAGGGAGATGGCTCAGTAGAATAAGCGCTTCCCAGGCAAGCTCAAGGGCCTGAGTTCAATCCCTAGTTCCATAAAAATTAATTAATTAATTAAAATAAAAATAATAAAAAGGGCTGAGGATATCTCAGTGGCAGAACACTTGCCTAGCAACACAAGGCCCTGGTTCAGTCACCAATGTTAAAGGAAAAAAAAACACAGGAAAATACCTACACCTAGGAAACAGAAAATGCAGGTATATATATTTACACAATGGGATATAAGGAAGCCATTAAAAATAATATTTTCAAAGATTAAATGGTGAGAGAAATGCTCATAAAATACAAGTAAGTAAAAAAAAAAGATACTATATTTTTCAGGGCTGGGTGTGGTAGAGGCCTTTAGTTCAATTGCCAGCATATAAAAAAAATCATGCTATGGTCTCAATTTTGTAAAAACATTAAACTTATGTGTATACAACATTAGTAACTATTTATGGGCGGAGCATGGAGGTACACACCTGGAATCCCAGCACTCTGGAGGATGAGGCGGGAAGATTATACTGAGTTCCAGGCCAGTCTGAATTACAGAGACCCTGACTCAAAAATCAAAACACAACAAAAATTTTAAATGGCAACTATTGATGACCACAGGGGCTATAGGTGATATTTTCTTTGTTTTTACCTCCTACAAGCACGCATTACTTTTAAAAATTATTTGGTGTTACTCTATTGTTACAGTAGTAAGGATTGAAACCCAGGGTTTTAGCACTGAGCTAATCCCTAGCCCCAGTTTTTAAAAAAAAATTTGAGACTGAGGCTCACTATGTGGATCAGGCGGACCTCAGATTCACAGTGATGCTTCTGCCTCAACCTCCTGGGCACTGGGATTACAGGTGTGTGCCACTATGTCCAACCCCTTTTTTAAAATTTTGAGAAAAATCCTCAGTAAGTTGCTAAATTGCTAAGCCTGGCCTTGAATTTGTGATCCTCTGGGCTCAACCTCTCAGAAATGCTGGATTAAAGAGATGTGTCCCTTCCCTGGCTTGAATCACTTTTAAAAGTAAGCAATAGACAGTGTTGGAATTTTAGCTCAGTCAACATTTAAATTCACTTGATTGTTACATAAATGATAATTTAACCCACTGGGGTTTTCTTCTGCACCTTGCCTTCTGGGATAAATGGGAGCTTATGGAGGAAAAAGTTATTAGTAACATGTGAAGCACAACTTCCAAAGGATACCCTAGATTCCACATACATTCAAACTCATATTTTTCTCTTTTCCATCCAACTAGTTAGATAAAAGACATTTGTATTCAGAATGATGGTCCCAAGTCCCTGTATAATTCTAAATTATTAAAGAAAATTTGATTATGTCTACTAATTGACTACCATGCCTCTTAAAACAACTATGGCCTTTATATGGAGTCAACAGTAAGTATAATCCAGTAAATATAATTGAATTTCCTTGCAGAGGGAAGACTTGAAGAGCCTCTGAGTCATCATTCTGACTGTCTGTGTTCATTGTCCGGATGTCCAGCATCTTCTACTGACACGGTCTACAGATTCCTTTGGTGTAAGTTTCAGAACAATTGCTCCTTCTGTTTCAGTGTTCAGGTCCCTTGGTTAGACCCTCCTCTTCACTCCTGGATGACAGTAGTTCTTTGGTCTCTGGGTGGCTCTACTCCATGCTTCTTTTAGACTAGTCTTCCTAAATGCCTGCTTGTATCTGCATACTATCTTCCTCTTTGGGAAATTATAGGATAATCGTCCTCTATTATTTGTGGCATCAGATGGAAAATTTTCTGCCTACCCTAATTTGATGCTTCCTAACCTGGGTTCAAACTATGTAGCTCCACCTGGTTCATTCCTACCTCTGTGTCTTCTTTGGTCCTACTGGTCCACCTTACCCCTTTAGATTTAGTTCAGGGGCTGGGAAGATGGCTCAGTGGAATAAGCACTTCCTTGGCATGTGCAAGGGCCTGAGTTCAATCCCTGGTTCCACCAAAAAAAAAAAAAAAAAAAAAAGATTTGGTTGACCCCTTTTTGCCCTATGGAATCTCACCCATTCTTTGTTTTTTGAACTGCTCACTATGTGTTCAGGCTGGTGCTGAACTCACTATATACCCCAAGCTGGCCTTGAACTCTTGGCAATCCTCATGCTTCAGCCTCTTCAGTGCTGGATTACAGGCCTGTGCCATGGCACCTGACCATCACCCTTTCTGGAAGGCTGGGTTTATGCCTCTACCTTCTCCCTCAAACCTTCTCCAATTTCAACTCTCTTTTTTATTAGGAATTCCTATCACACTCTGAATCTATATCATGCCACTTAGAGCATATTTATGTGTTCTATAATTGTTTCTTCAGTGCTCTGAGCACCTCTCCAACTAAACCACAAGAATCTGCATGCATCAGGTTACTCATCATCAAGGGTCTCACTACCACCACCATCATCATCAAAAACTGAATTGAGCAGAGCCAGCAAGCTACAAGCAGTCTGGCCACTTGGGTATCTGGCCAGGCCATTTCAGAGAAAACATCTGACTTTGGTTATACAGAAAAATGTAAGTCCTCCAAGTCTGGTCTGTATCTGCAAACAGAGACAGAAAAGATTTTTTCATTTCTTCCAACTCTTTGGTGCTCTGAACAGGAAGAATGGGAGAATTGGGTAAGAGTAGAGATCAGTGGGAAGGGAGAAGATGTACCCCAGGAATAGTGTCAACACTTGGCTCCTGCTCTCCTTTGCTCATGCCCCCACCCCAGCAGTCTTCACTCTTGCTTCTGAGTAAGGCTGAATCCCTATCATCCCTCAGGCATGTGGCAGATGCTTTAACACCATGAGCTCAGGACTCTAAAAATACCTGCCACTAGCAGGAACATAGGTGGGCGTGTGTGAGATGTTAGGCTAAGTAAGGTTGGTTGTTTGGTTTCCTAATTGTGTACACCACCCAAGTTGCCAGAATCGTGGAGGGGGCCCTCTCTGCATGAGATCTCCTCTGCCTTTCTGATGAAATGTAGTCTCAGAGCTTTTATTTGGACTCTTGCAATTTCAGTAGGACATTGCTCCCTTCCTGGCTCTTCATAAACCCTGTCCACATTATTCGCACCCCTGTCTGTGATGAGAGGTGAGCCCAGAAGTAGGCTGCTCCCAACAGACAGCAGAAGAACAAGTGGAGTGGCTTCGGAGAAGGAGGGCTCACCATGGTGAGGTAATGGATAATGGAACAATCTCTGTGTTTGGGGTTCAATGTTCTTGTTCATGTCAGCATCTTCGTACTCTCCTGGCCCATATCAGGCAGTGAAAGTAGCTGGCTTTCCTCTCACCCTTTCTTCCCTTCCCTGAGAACCAGATCCATGGGTTGTACAAGGATGATAACAGCGATTTAGGCCACATGCACACACCCCAGTTACTCATTTCTCTAAATGATTGCAGGATGTAGTGGGTTGAACCAACTTGGATGAAAACCTTATCCTGTGCCATGTACTAGTTAGATATACCTAGACAAGTTACTTTCTCTATGTTCAGTATCATATGGAGGAATAAAAACAACAGTAGTGATCATGTAGGGGCACTGTGAGGATTAGAATTCCTTGTAAATATATGACATTGTATCTAATATTGCCCTTAAGTACAGTACCCACAGGGCATTAGTCCTAGGACTCTTGTGCATGTCCAGATCACAGAAACTCACATTCCTTACATAAGATAGTGTAGTATTTTATATATAATCTATGCACATCTTCCTATATGCTTTAATTTATCTCTAGAGTACCTATAATACCAAAAACAATGCAAATGCTAGTCATTGGAAGGTATTTAGGCAATAATGTCAAGAAAAACTCTACATATTTAGTATAGATGCAGGGGTTTGTTGATCTTGGGCTGGTCATATCCTCAGATATGGAATACATGGGTCCAGAGGGCCAACTGCATACACCTCCATAATGGCTTCTAAATAGACAGCTGACTGTGTAAGTTCTGTTGGAGAGGCAGTGTTCCAGCTCCTCCACTTAGTAGCTGTATGAATGACAAGCCAAAGCATTTAACATTCCTCAAATGAGCCTCACTTTCCTCATCTCTGTAATGGGAACTTGATCCTCCCATGATTCCAACAAAATAACACAGGAGAAAGAGCTTTTTTTTTTTTTCAGAACCAGGGATTGAACTTAGTCCCTTGTGCTTGCCAGGGAAGCACTTATTTCACTGAGCCATCTCCCCAGTCCTGAGCTTTTGCCAAATGTGAAGTACTCTGAAAATATTAGTTGTTATTGTCTTGGAAAAGTCCATCAAACTGTCAGTTTTGCTCCTTGGATTCAATGGTTCTCATCCTAGAAAGTGCAGAAAGCTTAGCTTCTGGAAGATGAAATTGAGCCAAGGCTAGGGCAGTCCATCGGAGAGGAAGACAGAGAAGAATGCCATCAACATGCCATGGGTGGTGAGGCAAACCCAAACTGATAGGGTGCTGGAGGAAGTTAAGAGGCACGATGTGGGGAGCTTCCAAAGCTAAACGGAGCCTTTATGCCAGCTTCCCAGGGTTGCCCCTTCATGAATGAGCTTCAGCAAGACCCCAGACCCTGCACGTGCTCTTAGCTGGCATGAGGATTTCTTTTCTCCAGGGGATGTATCTGGAATCTTTCTTATAGATGAGGCATGAATGTTGTTTTGTAGGAGGTCAGAGGGGGAAGGAGAAGTGCCCCCAGAAAAAGACAAATACATCTGTAACTTTGGGTGTGCCACAGTGGATAACAGTAAAAGTTTAAAAGAAATCTTTTTTCAACTAACTGGACTGTCCCATTTGCATGTAATATACACATCCAAAGTTGGCATAGAATGGCAAGGAGGGCACAGACACAGAGCAACACACACAGAAAGAGAGGCAGCCAGGGAAACAGATAAACACACACTCGTGGATAATTAACCGTTAAGCTAACTGGTGGAAGATGAGAGCTCAGAAATCCTCAGGAAGACATGATGTCATTCTAATTGCAGGCAGCTTCTGAGGAACGCTAGCTCAGCCTCAAGCCACTTGGAAATATAACACAGGAGGGTGGTTTTTCCCAGGTATCAGCAGAGAAAGAGAATTCCGTAGTCCTGTGCACCTGCCACAGTTGCAGCTGACCCTGAAGTTTGCCCCTGCCTTTAAGGGGCAAAGGAGATGCTCAGTCTGTGGGAGGAACCATGCTACAAGAGGGCTGCTTCCATGGAAATTTACTTTGTAAGTGCCTTCTCCATGCCCCTGTTTATTGTCTTCCAATATTTTTAGACTGAAACAGACTCAATATGTTTTAGTTAAATCCAGAAGTAACAGGCACATGATAGTCATTAAGGGAATCTTGAACATTCCTTTGCGGTTTGAGTGATGCTACATCTTTCTTAAGCTGATGTAAAAAAAAAAAAAAAAAAAAAAAAAAACTATTATCTTTCCCACATGATGTCCAATAGTGTTAGTGTCCCAGATAACTTTATGGGTTGGTTGGCCTAATGAAAATTTACACGCTCTTTTTTGGCTGTGCTGAGGGTTGAACCCAGGGCCTTGTACATGTTGGGCAAGTGCTCTACCACAGAGCCAAATCCCTAACTGCTTATGGACTCCTTAAGTCTGGAGGTGGACAAAGTACTAGAAAAGAAATTAAGGAAACCTGAACTTTAGGCCTCATCCTATGTGATCTTGAGCAACTCACTTCTCTCTCTGAGCCACAGTTTCCTATGTGAGGACACTGGATTAGAGAATCTCTACGGTCATTTTCTCTCAGAACATTCCGATTCTTACACCTATGATGAAATAGCCAAGATGCAATAAATAAAACTAGGTACTCAGTTCAGTGTCCTGGGTACCAGTGTAGGAGACTATTTTAGTGGTACTGGGAATAGAACCCAGGGCGTTAGGCATTTTAGGCCCTGGTGGTACTATGCTATATACCCATCCCTGAAGGAGAAAACTTGAAGGCTCTGGCCTAGAAGGGACCAGATTGACTGCCTGGCACCCTAACTCCTACTGAGCACATCCCTCACAGTGTAGGGGGCTAGATACTCTATTGTCCACTAGAGTAGAGTACAATGGTGAAAATCATAGCCTCTAAGTTTGGAATGAAACCCCAGTGCCATCACAGGAAAGTCAATAGAAAGAGACGGTACAGTGCTTGGATTCAAGAGTCAAAGACTGAAGCTCAGATCCATGTGGGAGTGGGCAAATTATTTCATTGCTATCACCCTCAGTGCTTATCTATAAAGTGGAAATAACAACAATACTCCTAATTTCATAAAAGTTCTGTATCAAATAAGACAATACTTATAAAGTGCTTAGCCTGGGATTCCTGTTTAGTCAATCAATATAAGTTATCATTATTATCACTGCCTACTCGCTGGAGGCTTTTCTTGAGTTCATGTTTACCAGAAACACTAGATTCTAAGTGTTGGGATGATATGCAATGTGAAACAGTTATTAGAGAAGCCAAATGGGGCTTCAGTCCCCTGGGATGGCTCTGATGATTAACAATATAACTTCAACTACAGCAAATCAGTCACCCCCTAGCTTAGGTTGTCATATGTGCCACCCTGGTACACAGAAAGCAGCTCAGGAGAGGCCACACCCTGCTGTAGGCTGACTGAGGTCTCTCCTCCCTTTTTCTGTAAGGCTGTTGTTTTATAACCCCACAACCTTCTACATCTGTGGTCTAGGGCGATCTCATCCTGTCATGTTAGACTCTTTTCTCTCTCCAAATGGGGGAACCCCTTGGCAATATCCTCTGGGCATGGTTTTGGCAGTTGTTCCTTGAAAAACTTCAGGCCAGCCAGAGCACAGGACAAACATCTCCTTTCCAGATCATGTACCAGCTGCCATGCTCTGCTGTCTTTCCACAGATATGTTGGTCTTCTGCTCTGAGGTTGCAGCAGATTGCCAAGAGGCTGCCTCACCATCTCCCTATGCCACAGTCCACCCTGAGTTACTGCAGGCTCTGCCATCAGAGGGCTCCTCCTTGAGGCTTTGTCCTCTTGAAAATATCATCTTCCCAAAAAAAGCTTGCATTAAGCACTTATCTGCACGTGGTGTTGTGCTGAGCTCTGTTTCTAGTGAGTCACACTGTCATAGACTCTGTCCTCTGGGGAAAAGTCTGGAATCCTTGGTGGTGACCATGAAACCCAGTTTGGCTAAGTATAGGGGTGTCAAAAGGGAAGGATGTTCACCTCCTATTCTCCTATTTCCAGTTCCCCTTCCCATCTCCCCATCTCCTCCCTCCGCTTTTAGACTACCAAATATTTTTTTTTCCTTCCACCCAAATTTCAGATGGCTTTGTTCATCCCCATTTAAATCAAAGAAACACTGGCTCACTGTAACACTTCATTTTAAATAAATGATAGCACTAAATTTTAAGAATTTTGAGGGTTTAAGAATCCATCCATAAATATATTTTTGTCAGTAGCATAAGTGCCTGCTTTGCAAGAACAAGGTCCCAAGTTCGATCCCTGGTATTGCAAAAAAACAAAAAACAAAAAAATAATAATAATACATAAATATATTTCTATGTCAGATAAAAAGGCATGTTTTAGCTGGACATAATAGCATATGTCTGTAATCCCAGCACTTGGTAGGCTGAGGCAGGATCACTTCAAGTTAGAGGTCAGCCTGGAGCTACGTAGTGTGTTCAAGGCAACCTACACTACATTGTGAAACCCTGCTTCAAAAAAAGAAAAACAAAACTAAAGGCATGTTTTAGACATTTCAGAACCTTACAACTTTACATTACAGAAGCTAGACACACTAAAGGAATTCTGAACCATGCAAACACCTAGGAAAGGATAAAAAGGATAACAACAGATAACTACTTTGATTTTTAAAGGGAACTATGACAATTTCCCCCTAAAATGCAGGAAACAAGAAAGATCACAGGTTTAAAGAATGCCCCACCACCACCACCATTGGGCTTTCTCTATTAGCAGTGATCTGCCCGTCTTCCTGACGTCTACTGCCTTAGTCTGGTTTCTGAAGCCATTTTATAACACATTCATTTTCATAATCAAGAAGTCAAGAGTCTTGCACAGTTTTTGGAGTGTTTCATCAGTCTTCCCTCAGTTGCTCAGTCCACCTCTCCACCTAGGACATAGACCCCGAGGGCTGGGGACATAGCTCACTGGCAGAGCTCTTGGCTAACGTGTGGGAGGCCCTGGGTTCCATTCTCATGTAATGAAAAACTAGAGAAAGAGGCCCTGTGCTCAGTTGGGCTGTCTGGCCAGCAAGAGGTTTGCCTCCACTTTAACTCTCTCTGAGGTCTAGCCATAGATTCAAAAAAAGTGAACTGGGTGGATATGTAGCTTAGTCCTATGGCACCTACCTGGCATGCAGGAGGCCACGTGGGCACTCAGCCCCCCACTCTTATACCTCCAAAAATCAGGGTCAGTTGTGGTTTTAGAGGAGTTGGCTTCCATGTCCCGAGTGCCTTTTTAGGTGCTGCCTGCCATCGTGTTGACTGCCTCGCCTCTGAGGATAAACAAAGTTGCCCTTGCTGTGCCCTTTCCACCAACACTGCACATTGATATATTACTGTCTTATTGAATTGCTACCTTTTCTGAACTAAAGGTGAGCACAAATAGGCAGGAATTTTTGTACCTAGCCTATTTGATAAACTAATGGGTTGATCAAGGCACTTTCCTTGGCCTTCAAATAAGTTATGCTGCATTTGTACCAAGGGCTTTTGAAGACAATAGCAACAGAATGAATAATGGGCTGTACATTTGTTAGGTACCTACTGGCACCCATGAGATAAAAGAGACCTCAAGGTGTGTAAAGTGCTTTGAGATCCATCCCACATCCCAGGATCAAGGGATGTCTCATGCTGCCCTCTGCCCACAGATGCTGTGGCTCCCACTCAGGGTCAGGGATGACAGACTAAACATGCTTTTCCTCCCAGGAGCTGCTAGGCAAAGGCAATAGGTAACAAGGCAATAACCAGTCCTGCTTGCTCTTAAAAAAAAAAATCAGCTAAGCTGGAGAGACAGTGTCACTGAGACAGGCAAAAAGGGACCAGTAGATGTCGAGGGTCTTAGGCTCAGCAATCAGTCACACAACAAGCACTGGACATTTACTAACGCTACAGCTCAGGCAAAGCCTCCTCCCTAGTCCCTCCCTTCCCAGACCTGACTGCCTCACCTTGATCTTCTCGCCCTCGATTTCCACCGTCTTCTCCCTGAAGTCCACACCGATAGTGGCTTCAGTCTTGTCCGGGAAGGTCCCCCCGCAGAAGCGGAAGGTCAGACAGGTCTTGCCCACGTTGGAGTCCCCAATCACAATGATTTTGAAGATGCGAATCTGCACATACTGGTCCAGCGAAGAGTCGAGCTCCAGAGATGCCAGGCCAGCAGCCGAGGCAGGCTGCAGGCTCCCATGGCCCAGGATGGGCTGCGCCATCTCCCTGGGACGGGACCGGGGCCCCAATCCCCCTTGAGGGCTCCACACAAAGAAAACGGCCACGTTAGTGCGCTAGAGGCGAGAGAGCTTTGTGCGTGTGCGTGTATATCTGAGTGTGTCCGCCCGAGTGTGCGTGCGCCGGCAACGTGTGTGTGTGCGCGCGCGCGTGAAAGGGATGCTTCTCACCCAAGGCCCCCCTCCTCTTCCAGCGCACCCTCCTTGCAGCTCCAAGGCACCAACACAAAAGCCAAGGAGAGGAAAGCGGGCAAGCAGCGAGGCTTCTTCTGCCTGTGCATGCCCTCGGACGGGACGCTTGGGGACTGCGCCTTTGCATAGAGATCTTCCCGTCTGTATCCTAGCGACACACTGGCAAGAGGAAGCCCAAGGAGGAAAGGGAGGGGATGGGGAAAGAGGCACGCACACACCACCAGCAATAAAACTTTCTTTCTCTGACCCCCATTTTTGCTATAGGTTCCAGACTTCCCACCTCCGCTTGCTTGGAGTGCACAGGGTCAGCGGGCAGGAAGCACCGCTGGGGAGGACAAAGAGAGCTGCACCATAAGCATCACCGGAGCTACACAACTCGCGGGAGTAGGTGGAGTGGGGGTCAGAGATACCTCTTTCACCTTTGGTGCTACGGACAGCCGTGCCACAATTCCTAGGTTCCCGGCTCTCGCTCAAGCCTAGGGATAAAGGGATGCTCTGTATTTAGTAAGCAGGTGTGCTGGTTGGGCCCAAGGAGCCAGAGGGCGCTGCCAACACATTCAGTGATGAGTTGTGGGAGGGCCCGCGGCTGAAAGGGAGACAGGGTGAGGGTTTGCGTGTATAGGGGGTGTTACAATTTCTGTCACAGATTTGCCAGATGTAGGGGGGCGCGTACCAGGCGCCAACCTCCCCTTATCACACCACGAGCACCCATCCTCTGAATGTTCAGGAGAGTGGTTCCCATTGGCTGATGCAGTCTGTTGTGTGTAGCTGGCCAATAGGGAAGGCCTGCCGCGGGAGAGGCCCATCCCGAGGATAGGAGAAGGGGGAAACTTAGTGGTAGTAACTACAGCAAAAGGGGACTTCGTTTCTGGGGCTAAACATTATAGACCCAGGTAAGGGATCTTAAGACATGGTATAAGCTCTACAGTACCTTGCATTCGTGAGCCTTCTACATAATCAGAAATCCTCCCAGAACAGCGGAGTTTAAGGGGAGTTAAGAATCCCTTGGAGGGTTCACACCCCTGCACTTGAATGTAGAACAAAGTGGTTCGGTCTAATTTGCTAAAAGCCTACATTATGCTTGGAAGATGATAAATGAACACAACTTTCTTACCATATAAGCGGGCAGCTTCCCAAAGCTTACTAATAATCATATATCTTCGTCCAGGCCCATATTCCTCCTAAAAGTAATTTGAAGATTTAGAATGTGTTTGATACAATTTACATACAATAAAAGGCACCCATCTTACATTATTTAAAAAAATATTTTATTACTATTTTTGCAGTACATAATGATTTCATTTATTGTGGGGAGATGGGACATGTACATAACACTTCTTAATTCTTTTCATATCCCCTTGCACTCCCCTCCCTCTATCTCTTGACCCACCCCCATTTGCAAAAAACCCTATCTCCATTTCCTATTTTTCTAATTTTGCACTTTATTTATACTTTGGGTTTCTTATACAAGAGAAGCCATGTAATATTTGTCTGATTTATTTCACTTAATATTATGGTCTGAAGGTGCATCCATTTTCCTGACAAATGACTCAAATTTATCCTTCTTTACAGTAGAGTAGTATTCCATTGTGTTTAAACACCACATTCTCTTTATGCATTCTTCTATTTTATGTTCCTTTTTAAAACTTTACCATAACCTTCCCCTCACATATTTCATAAGCTAAGGTAATACATCTTATTTGTGCATGAGGCTTAGCTTCAGAAAGAGAAAAATGAGACTAAATCCTTTCCCACTAATTCAGTGCATTGGTGTTATGTTTGTATGCAAACTGGATTGGGACTACTTGGTCAAGTCCAAGTAGCTCAAAATACGCTCTTCTAGTTGATAAGCTTATTAGCTGAGTCAGTAGATATATTTAGAGCTAACCTTTTAATCATATATGTGGGTCATCCAATTCTAAAACTTTAGATTATATTAAAAAATTATGTTGAACAAATGATTTTGCCGGGGAGATGGCTCAGTAGAATAAGCACTTCCCTGGCAAGCTCAAGGGCCTGAGTTCAATCCACGGTCCTACAAAAAAAAAATTCTGTAAAACTTTAGAGTATATTATTCAACATTAACACCAGCAAAAGGATTGAATTTTACTTGGCTAATCCAAAGCCTTCATTATGACTAGCCCTCATCATTGTACTGTTTTGATGTCTGATGTCTAGTTTACTTGATCATTCTCCTTTGTACTGGAAGCTAAGGCCTCTAGTGATCTTTACATACAGACAAATAGCTGTAGAAAAGAGGAGAGGAAAAAGGAGGAGGGGCAGTTAACTACTAGTTGAGTGCTTCCTGTACTAAAGAGGCTTTGTCAACTCATAGCTAGAATGTTAAGTTCCTGAAAAACAAAAATAAAATTATATCCAGGGCTGGGGAGATGGCTCATTGGAATAAGTGCTTCCGTGGCAAATGCGAGGGCCTGAGTTCAATCCCTGGTTCCACCAATAAATAAATAAATGAATAAATAAATAAAATTATATCCACAGAAGATTATTTAGATGTATGTTTCTGGCAAAACCTTGTCACTGAGTCTACCTTTGATTTCTGGAAATGGAGAGTTTCAAAATAGATCCCTTGTCCTCATAAAAAGCATGTATTATTTGTGTGAGGTGAAATGCAGGGTCCACTTGTATTTTTTGGAATTAGTTTGATAAATACAGTATAATTATCTGTTAGGCTTTCACAGAGAGCAAATTGGTCAAGCAATGGCCGTGACTCATCCACATGGCTGACACTGACAAAGGATCTACAAAGTGCAGTGCAGGGTTACAGGATAAATCCTGAGGGTATTTGACTGACCTTATCAGATACAAAAGTTACATTTCTTGTTATATAGGTCTTGCTTTATTTTGGTCTTAACTATCCAGTAGAAAAGTATAAAAATGAGGTATATGAAGTAAAGCCATGTTAATATGCTGAGTTGTGAAAGGCTCAAATCAACAACTTCTGCAGATAACCCACTACTATTGTGGACTGCTGGACTGTGTTGGATTGTTTTGCTGAATTCACACACCTATAGCATTTAGATGCCAATGGAATACCCATATGTAGGAGGACTAAGCAAAAAATGGGGATACAAAGGAAGGACCATTTTGTATCTATATATGCGGAATAGTTAGGATAGATATACAGCTACTTTCGCTTAATTCAATGAGAAGAAAGATTTGTACTAATACTGTTTCGACAGGATATCCCGTCTGCATCTTGTACTATGGATAATCACTAAGAAGATAACAATGTACAATGTATTAATTATTGAAACTGTCCTATTAATCAGTTTTGAAACAGTCTCATTACTATTTGTTTCTCAATAAAGCAAAATAACAAATACAGTATACTGACTTTGCCAAAAAGGTAAAGTATACTGTTAACTAAAATGACAAAAACCTAATTAAAAGACTTATACCAATGGACCAAATGCAAAAAATGAAATGTGCTTTACAATGTTTTTTAAATTCTTAAATTATGCATCATTAAATTCTTTCAACTACATATAGGGCTTCACAGGTACATGATTGTCATGATTTTAACAGTGTTTTCCAAAGCCTCTTCTACTAAAAGATATGAAAGCCAGATATGGTGACACATATCTGCAATCCCAGCACTCAGTAGGCTGAGGCAGGAGAATCACCATGAGTCCAAGGCCAGTCTTGGCTACATAGTGAGACATTGTCTCAAAACAAATGCATACACACACACATACACACACACACACACACACACACACACACAGCTATGATTAAATTTGCATCTAATCAATCTATAGTTATTACTAGTTTTAATTTTATTGTTGCTGTTGCTATTGTTGCAAGGATCTCCTTATGTTCCCCAGGCTGGCCCTGAACATGTGGGCTTGAGGGATTCTTCTACTTCAGT
This sequence comes from Ctenomys sociabilis, assembly GCA_004027165.1. Lineage (NCBI taxonomy): Eukaryota > Metazoa > Chordata > Mammalia > Rodentia > Ctenomyidae > Ctenomys > Ctenomys sociabilis. Next base: position 29,574 of record PVKA01013712.1, on the reverse strand, counting down.
TGTCCAGATATGATATTAATTTTTTTTTATTTTTTGTATTTTAGGACAGGGTCTACAGGGTGTTCAGCATCTCACTATTAGATCAGACTCATAGATCTCCTGTTTATAACTTCCCAAGAGCTGGGATTACAGGTGCACCCACCACGCCCAGTCTCAATCACCATCTCAGCACACCCAATGGGGGGGCATGGCAAGCCAGGCCCAGGGAGAGATCAAACCCTTGGCCCCTGCGCCTGCTTCCAGGAGCTTTAATTTGCTGAGCTGTTTGGCCAGCCCTTTTTCAAAATTTTTTTTGAGACAGAGTTTCATTATGTACCCCAGGCTGCCCTTCAACTATATAGTCCAGGCTGGCCTCAAATTCAGTGACCCTCCTGCCTCATTCTTCCCAAACACTCAGACTGCAGGTATGCATCACCATACCCAGCTGTTTTTCTTTTATGTTTTTAGTACAGGTTTATAGGGTCTCACTACACAGTTGGAGCAACCAGGGATTGTACCCAGGCTCTTGCACTTGCTAGGTAAGTGCTTATTCTACTGAGCCATCTCCCTGGCCCCTCACCACACAGGTTGGAGTCATAGTGATCCTCCTGTTTTCAGCCTCCTAAGTGCTGGAATTACAGGTGTGCACCACCATGCCCAGTCTCAATCCACCACACCCAGTCTCAATTGCTATTTCAGTGCAGCCTGGGGGCAGGGCTGGCAGGGTACACTGGGGATCAAACTGCTTCTGTCTAAGCAGGCTCTTTAATCCACTGAGCTATCTGACCCACCCTTTGTCCAGCTGTTCTTTGTTATTATTTTTATATTTTTAGTACCAGGAATCGAACTAAGGCAGGCATTTAAACCATAGAGCTATCTCCCTGGCCCTGTTCTTGGTTTTAGGAAGTATCAATAAACAGCAATGTCAGTAAGGCCTTTAAAATAGTTAGAACTGGGCATTGTGGTGCATGCCTGCAATCGCAACACTTGGGAGGTTGAGGTAGGAGGATTTCTTTGAATTTGAGACCAGCCTAGGGTGAGCACAAGGCAAGCCAAAATTGTGTAGTGAGACCCTATCTCAAGAAGAATAAATAAATAAAAATAAACCACTTTACAAGTAATGTAAATAATGTTTTGCTGTTCTTGTTTGTGTTTGGATTTTATGGGCTCAAAAATCTAGAGTTCTTTAAAAGCTTGAGATCTGGGCCGGGGAGATAGCTCGGTGGTCTAAGCACCTGTCTGGCAGGCACAAGGACCCAAGTTCGATCTCCAGTAGTAGCATGAACCTGTATCAGATAAGAGTTTGAAAGTCTAGTTTGGTGGCACACATCTGTAATCCTAGCCCTGGGGAAGCTAAGGTAGGAGGATCAATGTAAGCTCAAGGGCAGCTTAACTGCATAGTGAGACCCTGTCTCAAAAAGACAAAACACACACACACACACTACAAAACATTAACATTTCAGTGTCTCACCAAGTTGCCAAGTTGCCTCAGCTGGGCTCAGACTGGGTGATGCTTCTGTTTCAGAAACAGTAATGGCTCATTTAGTTTTCCTAACAGCCTTGTGAGATTGATAGGTAAGGAAAGTGAAGCAATTAAATGACTTCCCCAAGTGGCAGCTAGGATTCAACTTGGCACCAACGTCAAGGTGCTTTACCACTGAAAATCTTCCCTTTGATTCCAATATATTCCCCATCTGAAACATCCCTCCTCTCCCTTCACTATTTGAGTTCTACGACTCGTCCTTTAACACTCAGCTCAATTTTTGGTGCTAGGAATTGAATGAAGGACCTTACGCTTGCCAGGCAGGCACAATTGCCACTAAACTCTCCCTGACGTAGCTCAAAATACATTTGCATGAAATTCTTCCTTAATGATTCCGACCTAACTCATCCCTTGCTCTGCCACTATGACAGATATTATTATAATGACTAGTATGTGTTATATTCCCAAATAGACTGTGAAGCTTTCCTATATTTTCCATATCCTCAAGAGCCCCTTTCATCATACAGTCCAAGTGGTAGTTGCTAAAACAAACAAACACCTTATTAAATGACTATATAATTCAGATCTTTTACAAAAAGGTATGTGGTCTGCAGACAGACAAAAAATTATTTCACAAGCGCAAGGGCCTGAGTTCCCCGGTTCTGAAAAAAAAAAAAAAATCAAATTTAAGTTACACCTGGCAGTCAAAATACCTATTTACACTCAGTTCCTCAACGTATTCATCCCACAGCTCTGAAAGTGCCGCTTGGTGTTTTTTTCCACAGAAGCGTGTGAAGCACAAACTTTGTGCGAACAGCGTGCCTGAAGCCACAATAGTATGAGGCCATTCGCAGTCTCTGGCACATCTAGAGCCTATAATTGCATAACATATAAATGAGAAGGGGAAAAGACTACCAAAGGATCCCTCGTGCTTGAAATGGGCTGGGTAAGAAGCGCCAGCAACTTGTAAAACTCGGAAGTGCATTCCGGACCTGGGAAATCAGGCACCCGCATTCGGATCACAAGAATCTGGAGGCTTAAGCATGTACCTAGAATAACCAATGGCCTAGAATGGAAAAAAGTACAGTTTTGGGGACTTGCTTTGAGAAGTGCTGTTATCAGTTCCTGTCACCCACACGGCCAAGTGGCTCCACGGATCTCTCTTTGGACAGTTTTACGAACTTGCCCAATCCAACCCACAGCCACCTACTCTAGCAAAGTGGCATCCTGGAGCTACAAAAGTATTCCTCGCAAACAGCAACAGCACTAGGCGCATGCGCAATCCTCTTTCGTGTGGCCCAATCGCAATGCAGTGCTGAGTGTGACGCTTGCGCAGTAAGCCTCTGGTCGCCGCTTCCCGTCCCCTGCTCTAGCGGGCGGGTTTCAGTGTCCAAAGTCCGCCCGGAGCAGGGCGGGGAGGAGCCTGCGCCGTGAGCGTGTGGAGGGAGGCGGGGGAGCGGGCCCTGGTCCCTGGTGTTTGACCCGTCGGCCGGTGACTGAGAAGAAAAGGCTGGAGAAGGAGGTCGCGAGGAGCGGTGGCCGAGATGTTCCGGTGTGGAGGCCTTGCGGCGGGCGCTTTCAAGCAAAAGCTGGTGCCCTTGGTGCGGACAGTGTGCGTCCGAAGCCCAAAGCAGAGGAACCGGCTCGCAGGTGACAGACCCAGGCCGGGCAACCCCATTTCATGCAAGGGCCTGGGTGCCATGGGCTCCCTTGCAGCACTCCCCACCCCTTCGTAACTCTTGCACTCATTGTCGCGTGAATAAGAATTGGTGGGATACAAACTCTGAGGTTGCAAGCCCCACGAGTCGGCACAGCCATGCTGACCTGACCTTCAAGAGATTTGAACCAGTAGTCTGCTTGAGGCCTTTTCCTGGGAGGGCTTGGTGTTCCGGGTGATAAAACGATTGGTCTCCTCTTACTGTGCATTGCTGCCTCCCTGCCACCCCCAGCTACCTGACCCGGTCAGGTAGACTTTGCCATTTACTAGATCTGATACTTTAAACCGGACATTTAGGTCCCATGCCTAACTTTCTTCTGTAAATGAGGAGCTTGATGGACTTTTCAGTGACGGGTTTGTAGAACACGTATCCCTCCCCCCACCCCATGAGTGATTTCATCAAACTTTAGGGCTCCAAGGAATTTTGTGGTAAAGTTCAACCCATTCATTTTATGGATAATAAATAGAGGCACAGGGAGGTGAAATTACTTGCCCAAGGTCATAATTAATAGGTAAAGCTAAGGATAATTTGCTAGACTCTAGGCTCCTAATCCTTCTGGTACCCCGCCCCCAACACTTTCTAAAGTTTGATGGTCAAAAAGTTAAGAATAAACTAGGTTACCTCCCCAGCAACAAACTTAGCCCATTGTGCATTAGATAACTAATGAATTTATCAGAACAAAAACTTCATGGACAAGGTGAATGATTTTTTTTTTTTTGTTGTTTCTTTGAGACATGGTCTCACTAGTTCAGGCTGGCTTTGAACTCATAACAATCCTCCTTCCTCAGTCTCCCAAGGGCTGGGATTACAGGCATGCACCACCATGCCCTGCTTCGAATGGTCCATTTTTTTTCTCTTTTTTTCTTTTGTTGAATGGTCCATTTTTAAGAAGGGCATTTTTTTTGGTGGAACCGGGGATTGAACTCAAGCCCTTGTGCTTGCCAGGGAAGCACTTATTCCACTGAGCCATCTCCCCGGCCCAAGAAGGGCATTTTTATCAGTAATCTTGGAGTGAGGGCATTTGAATTTGCATTATCAAAAGTTATCCTTGAGGCTGGGTGTGGTGGCACACACCTATGATCCCAGCACTTAGGAAATTGACAAGGCCAACCTGAACTGCTGAACATACATAGTAAGGTCCTGCCTTAAAAAAGTTATCCTTGAAGCTTTACAACATGGAAACACCTAAAAATAAAAAGTGGAAAAATTTTTCCTTGGATTAGTAGGGTCTTTGTAAATATGCATTTTAACAATTTTTCTTTAAGTCAAAATGTTTCCTGATAGGTATGACCGAGTTATGTATGGCCTAGGACACATTTGCCCTTGGAATTTATAGCCTTTCTACCTTATTTAAAAGAGTACCATCAATGGATGACATTTGTATGCATTTTGTGCATCAAAATAATAGTGTTCTATGTAAATTGCATAGAAATTTAGATAAATATCAGGTAACCTGAAGATTTTTATCCACATTGGGCTTGCCCATGTTATGTACTGTACTTATTTTGCTAAATGCAGCCTTTATCAGTATTCTGAAGTTTGCCCAGAGGGTCTCACCAATTAAATGTGCGTTTGCAAAGTTAAATTGATTCATGAGACATTTGAAGGTGGTTGGTAATGGAACTGCTGAAAAAGATAGACTCATATGGTTTTTTTCCATTACATAGCTTTGTTTGAAGGCAGTCTACTGTAGAAAATACTCTGACTTCCTGACATACCCATACATCTCTTTGTGCACACCTATCTTTTGGCTGTGCACCAGAGTATGAAATCACCAGCCTTTAAAAATGGGTAGGGGTAAGTTTATAATTTCAAAATTATGATTATTTCATTTTTAAGAATTAACTCTTTTATAACTTGATTACCAATTACTTTTAATTTGATTTCTTGACAAGGTGTGGTACACACGACTAATCCCAGGCCAAGAGGCCACAAATGAGTAAGGGCCAGCCAGGGCTACATAGTGAGTTCAAGGCCAGCTTGAATTACATAGCAGCACTCTCTCAAAAATAGCTCAGGGGAAATAGCTCAGTAGAATAAATGTTTGCCTGGTAAGCACAAAGTCCTGAGTTCAATCCCTACTGCAAAAGAAAAGAAAAAGAAAAAAAAATTAACTTCTTTTTCACATAATTGCATCCACCATGTTTTTGTAGAGCTAGGCAAGAAGCAATGTTTGCATACTATTTTCTCTCCCTCCTCCAGGTCTTTGCCAGGTTATTAGCAGGCTTTTTTTTTTTTTTTTCATCTTTCATTTTTTTGTGTACTGAAATAAAAAAGTGAACAAGCTTTATTATTAAATAAGAAATGTAGACTGGGGAGATGGCTCAGTTGAATAACCGCTTCCCTAGCAAGCGCAAGGACCTGAGTTCAATCCCTTGTTCTGTTTTTAAAAAAAATTCTTGGTTTAGCAAGCTTCAAGCCTGCCTTGAAACTTATCTCATCTGCATCTATCACCATTATCAGGTTCATTTGCATTGGGTGTTACTTTTTTGCCAGAGAACCACATTAACAAGTATGTGTTGTACTTTAGTTACTTGGTTGCTTTGCCTTCTTCCAGAAATAATAGAAAATAACTAATACTCATAACCCTATGTCTGAGTTCAGCACTAAAGCAGGTGGATTAGGTAGTATTTTGCTTTGTAGTATTTTACTTGGCCATCAAACATTTCACTGCCCATGTGATCAAACTAATCACCAACTCCTTGACCTGAAATTTAAATGTTTGGATAGTTTTCTCTATTTAGAATTCTCACATCTTCAAAGAGGAAACTACACTCCTTGTGAGTTATGATTTTACCTTTGTGCTCACTGCCAAATGGCACTTTTTTTTTGGTGGAAATGGAGATTGAACTCAGACCCTTGCACATGCCAGGCAATGGCACTATTTTTTTGAAGCCTAGAAGAGGAGTACCTGCTTTACTCTTTCTGCTTACACAGGCTTCACTGAAGAATATCTTTGGCAAGTCAGCCTTTTCTGTACCTGGTTAGTAAGTTAGGTTTTCTAGAAATTTTCAAGCTTTTTGATGGAGTTGCTATATCTCTCATAGCTTTTAAACTATTTTTCTAAAATTTGCCAGGTGACATGAATTGAGAGGATAGCATAACTTAAATTTACCCTCAGAAATTCCAGGACAGACTCCTGGGAATGAGAATAACAATGAATCCTGGGGCTGGAGAGATAGCTTAGTAGAATAAATGCTTGCCTGGCAAGCACACAGGCCTGAGTTCAATCCCTGGTTTCACACACACACACAAAAGAAGAGCTGGAGAGATAGCTCAGTTGCTTAAGTGCCTGCCTGGCAAGTGCAAGGTATTGAGTTTGATCCCCAGTACCAAAAAAAAAAAAAAAAAGAAAAAAAGAAAAAAGAAAAAGAATGAATGTGAGCTGGGAAGATAGCTCAGTGGCATAAGAGCCTGCCTGGCAAGCATAAGTTCCTGAGTTTGATCCCCAGTACCCTCCAAAAAAAGAATGAATGAGAATCTCAGTGAGAGAGTGCTTGGATGCTGTAAGGCCCTGATGTAATTCCTGTGGTCAGGCAAATGTGGAAAATAGTGTTTTTGATAAGGAATAATTCTCCCCTTTCCTCCAGTACCTTAAGGATTAAAATTCCAAACTAAGCAATCATGAGACTTTTTTTTTTTTTTTTTTTGAGACAGGGTCTCCCTATGTAGTTCAGACTGGCTTTGAATGCTTATGTTGGGGCAGAGAGATATCTCAGTAGCATAAGTGCCTGCCTGGCAAATCTCAGGTTCTGAGTTAGACTTTTTTTATTATGTATTTAGTACAGGGTCTACAGGGTCTCACTACACAGACTATGGAGTGATCCTCCTGTTTTCAGCCTCTCAGGTGCTGGGATTACAGGTGGACCACCACACCCCATCTCAGTAGATGTCTCAGAGTGCTGTGGGGGCGGGGCCTTCAGAAAAGTCAGGGATGGAACCCATTCCCTGCATCTACTTAAGCAGGTATTTGAATCTGCTGAGCTATCTGGCCAGCCCTGAGTTAGATTTCCTGGTACAAAAAAAGAAAGAAAAGGAAGAGAGAGAAAAGAACTCTATGTAGCCCAGGTTGGCCTCTAATATGTGATGATCCTCTCCTAAACCATATTGCCGAAGGACAGGGATTATGCTGTTTATGTTTGTCTTTAATGTCTTGTACTCTCTGGCACATGGTAAATTCTCAGTGGCTGCATCCTAGTACTGTGAAGACCTTTATGGAATAAAGTTGTTACTTTTTTTTTCTTTTTTGGTGGAACCAGGGATTGAACTCAGGCCCTTGTGCTTTCCAGGCAAGCACTTATTCTACTGAGCTATCTCCTCGGCCCCTTAAATTACCTTTTGTATTATCTAAATCATTTTTGAAGACTGGGAATAGTGATACATACCTGTAGTACCAGCACTTGGAAGGCTGAAGCAGGAGGATCATCATGAGTTTGAGGCCAGCCTGGGCTACAGAAGTGAGTTCAAGTTCAGTCTAAACTACATAATGAGACCCTGACTCCTCTCTTCCCTCAAAAAATCTTTTTTGTAATGTCTTCAAAAAAGTTTTACTGTACTATACTATATAATTATTACTAATTCTGTTTCTTCTGAAATTCCAGCAAGGAATGATTTTTTAAAAGGCTGATAAAGTTATATAGTTGTTGGGTTCTTTACAAAGAGGCATCTACAGGCATGGTGGCACACAACTGTAATCTGAGCATTCTCAGAGGCTGAAGCAGGATCATTGCAAGATCAATCTCAGCCTGGACAATTTAGCAACTAATTAGGACTCTATCTCAAAATAAAATTGAACAAATGGCTGGAACCATAGCTCAGCACAAAGGCCCTCAGTTCAATTTTTAGTATGAGTAGGGATGGGAGACAAAAAACAGAATGTGAGGCATCTGGCTCCAAGGGGCACACGCCATGTGGGTTTGACCTTCCCTGGGCTTTATCATGTTGGCAGAACCAGTCTAATGTTCAGCCATCAAGTCTCAGGAGCCATTTGGGGCTCTGGTGTGCCTCAAAGTGTAGGCGCCTTTTCAAAAAAGACCTTCTGGGAGAATGGAAAAATAAAAGCTTATGAAACCTAGAAAAATTAGGTTAGTTTACATATTATTTTAACACAAATATGTGGTATTTGAGGTTATTAATTTATTTTATTATGAAACAATCTGCAATAAATGGGATTTGTCTAAAAATGTCTTGGAAAGAATTCTTTCAAATGTTCAGTCAATAGGAGTAGAATTAGGAAGAATTTTTATTTCTTTGTTTTTTTTTCAAAACCAGGGGTTGAACTCAAGCCCTTGTGCTTGCCAGGGAAGGGCCTATTCTACTGAGCCATCTCCCAGCCCCAGAGTTTTTATTTCTTTCATTCACTAATTCAATAGATATTTATTCAGCAATAATGTGTCAGGCTCTGTAACATCAAATTGACTTATTGGGAACTGAATCCCAAAGATGAGGCAAGCAAGGAACAAAACTTGGGCTGAGTATGCACAGTTCGACTATGGAAATCTGAAGTAAGTGGGTACAATAATGGGAAGTCAAGGAGTAAGTCACCTTTTCCCATTTGGTAAAACAAGTGAAAAGGCATGTTTCAGTCATGATGGAGATTTTCCTAAAGCCTAAAACTATGGGGAAAAAGGCATGCATCTATATAATACTTGATATCTTGTACAAAATTAAAAGTCATTTTGGATATGTAAAAATTGGGTTAATAACACTGCTGTGTTGCAATTTTATCCAAGCAGTAGTTTAAATGTCCACTCATTTACTTCTTTTAAGGCCTGAATACTTTTAAATATCTTTTTTTTCCTTGGGGGCAAATTGAGACAAGCTGCTGAACTTTCCCCTCAATCTGTATTTAGTTTTGTTAGTTTGTGAAAGACAAGCAAAAACAAAAGTAAACATATCGGTGTTAAATTAAAACAAAGTTACAAAGGTTGCTTTGTTTTGTTTGAGACAGGGTCTCCATATATTCTAGGCTAGTCTTGAATTTATGATCCTACCTCAGCCTCTTAAATGCTGAGACTATAAGCATGTACCACCACACCCAATCAAAACAAACTTGTCATGGTATATATGCTTATGGATTTTCTAAAAGGAAATGGTGAGGTTTTTGTTTTTTTCTTGTGTTTGTGTTTTGCAGAACTGGGGATTGAACTCGGGCCCTTGCATTTGCCAGGGAAGCATTATACTGAGCCATCTCCTTGGCCCTGAATTTTTTAAAAGGATAAACGTAATTAATTACTTTTTTTTGGCAGTACCAGGGATCCAACTCAGGAGCTTAAGCCGCCACTGAATTAATTTTTGAGACAGTGTTTTGCTCTGTGGTTCAGGCTGGCCTTAATCTCACAGTGATCCTTCTGCCTCAGCCTTCTAGATGCTAGGATTACAGGTATATACCAACGTGTCTACCCAGAATTTAAAAAAAAAAAAGTCATAGATGAACCGGGGCTGGTGATGCAGAACAAACTGAAATTGTTATCTAAGTTTAACCACATGGAACTTTTTCTAACCAGTTTCATTTTCTAAGCTCTGAGTGTTACCCATTTCTACTTTTGGTGCCTTATCATTTTTATAGGCTTCTGAAAAAATATCTTATCTAGATTGACATAAACTCCCCCTTTCATGTTTTTATTTTCATAGTTTATTATTTCCAAGTATAAACAATTTTACTTCATATGGTGATGAATGATTCTAAAACAGGTAAGAAATACTAAAGGAAAAAATTCTTCATTTTCTAGCAGTGTAGTTCTAAAGTCTGTTACCTATGATTCAAAAATTGAAATATGATTATCAAGTATTTGTACACCACTCACTAGTATGAAAGTTGACCTGAATTGGAAAGAAGCTACTTGCAATTTTTAAGATTCCTCTAAGTGTAATTGATCAAAGAAATGTGTTTGACTTTAGCCTGCCAGGTGTTCATATAGAAGATCACACAGATCTGAGTTTTGATATACATATGGTCCACAAAATTTTAGCTAGAGACTGCAGGCCTGTGCTCGGGCTTATGTTTTTTATCTCTGTTCCTCAACACTGTGAAAACAGGGTAAAGGTCCTTATTTTTAATCTCTATATGTGGGATACTGTCATAACAAGGCCTGTTAGGTGAATCTTTTAAAGCCTAGTGAGAACAGGAATGCATCTACCAGCCAGTGAAGTGGTTCTTAAAGTATGTGCAGGACTCCCCATCCCCCAGCAGCAGCACTCAGGACAGTGATGAAGAACCTTTCCGAGCTTGCAGTGATTTACCAGCTCACAGAACAGGCATACTGTAGCATAGGAACTTGTTAGAAATGCAAATAATCCAAGCACTTGGGAGGATAAGGCAGGAGGACCCTCAGGAGTTTGAGCCCAGCCTGGACTACATAGCAAGATCCTGTATCAACAAAACAAAAAGGAAGAAAGAAAGAGAGAAAGGGGGCCAGGGAGATAGCTCAGTAGAATAAGCTCTTGCCTGGGAAGTGCAAGGGCCTGAGTTTAGTCCCTGGTTCCACCAAAAAATAAAAATAAAAAAAGAAAGAGAAAGAAAGGAAGGAAGGCAGCAAAGAAAAGACAGGCAAATTGTTGAGGGAGGGAGGAGAGGAGAGGGGAAGTTAAAAGAATGATGGGTTATATACCTATAGCAACTCCCCACAAGGAGTGTAATTGTTGTTCACTACAAACTTGTACTAATCACATTCTTCAAAATGAAAAGAAATTAAAATTGTTGAGACCCTTCCATGGCATGGTGATTCAAAGTCTGAGGGTGGGCCTGGTTATTACATTTTAACAAATGCTGCAGGGGATGCTGGCATACTTTCCTGTTTGAGAACTACTATTGTATAGGCTAAACCTGTCAGTTGCCTCCTTTTTTGTATCTCTGATGCAGAACTGTGTTTCACTTTATTTGGTGGGGAGGTGGTATGGAGAATTGAACCCAGGGCTTTCACATGGAGTGATATCCCAGTTTTTTTTTTTTTTTTTTTTTTTTTTTTTTTTTTTTTTTTTTTTTTTTTTTTTTTTTTTTTTTTTTTTTTTTTTTTTTTTTTTTTTTTTTTTTTTTTT
>PVKA01013712.1:0-18257 GCA_004027165.1 Ctenomys sociabilis | reverse complement strand
TGCCTGCCTGGCAAGCACAAGTTCCTGAGTTCGATTCCTGGTACAAAACCCCCTCAAAGTTGTCATCCTCCTGCCTCATCTTCTCAGAGTACTAGTAATATAGGACTGTATTATCATACTAGGCACTTGCTCCACTTTTTTAAATCACTGAAAAACAATAAGAAGAGCATTTTCTAGGCATAGTGGTACATGCCTGTGGTCCTAGTGCTCTAGAGTTTAAGGCAGGAAAATCTCTAGTTGGAGCCTTGCCTGGAAAACTAACTTAATAATGAAGCAAGACTCTGTCTGAAAACAAAACCTGAAAGAGTATTAGGGATGTAGCTCATTGTGCAGTCCTTGAGTTCAGTCCCTAGTGCAGGGGGTAGGAGAGTAACAGTTACACTAGTATTCAGTGATACATTAAAAAGTGTACTCAGGGGCCAGGGAGATGGCTCAGTGGAATAAGCGCTTCCCTGGTAAGCAAGCGCAAGGGCCTGAGTTCAATCCCCAGTTCTGCCAAAAAAAAAGTGTACACAATTCAAATTTTAGTGTCCATAAATAAAATTTTATTGGGACATAGCTTGTGTGCATATTGTCTGGGTGCTTTCATGCAACATTGACAGAATTGAATAGTTTCAGCAGAGACCAACTGGCCTACAGTGCTAAAAATATTTACTACTTGATCCTTACAAAAACAAAATTATTGCTCCAGTTCACTAGTTGACATTCATAAGGACTAATGACAGGGAAGGTGCTGAGACCCACTTTCATCTGAAAATGTCAACATCCTCCTGAAAGAAATCTGTGCAAGTCTTAGTTTCTGCTTGCAAGTGTTAGGACCTTCACAGCATTGCATGGCTTGTTATATAGTTTTCCATGAAAATAACCTTGGATTATTCTGGAGGAATACCAAGTCATTGGTGGGCACTTTAAATTTTGTTTTTCTAGAAACTATTTCATCTGAGATTCTTCAGTTATTTGGAAAAGACATTTATGAATTTTGTTCTGATTTTGTTCTGAATTTTAACATTTTTTTCACATAAGGCTATGTGAAGTTAGATTGTATTGCATGGTTTGAGCCAGTTTTTTACTGCTGAAATGGTCCTAATGTCCCCAATATCCTGTGTTTCTTTTTTGCTCCCCTGTATCTATGGATTCAACCAACCATGAATCAAAAATACTTTTCAAAAAATTGTATCAGTACTGAGTGTGTGTAGGCTTTTTTTCTTGGAGTTATACCTAAAACAATTATTGCACATGATGAGTAATCTAGAGGTGGTTTAAAATATATAATGGGATATGTATAGGTTATATACAAATACCTCACTATTTTGTATAAAGGACCTGACCCACACAATTTGATACCTTCTGGGGGTCCCTTAGCCAGTCCCTGCAGATACTGAGGGATGACCATACCTCCCTTACTAGTCAGATATCTGTGTTTACTTCATTTATAATGAAGGAAAAGATATTTAATGAATTTCTCATAAGTTTTTCATGAACTTTTCTGAAAGATACAGATTTCCTCACAAGACAGCATTAAATTGTACTTTTAAAAACCCAGGAAGGGTCTGGGGAGATTGCTCAGTGGTCAGTGCAAGGTCCTGAGTTCTGGACATTACCACATGCTGTGCTGGCCCCAGAACCCTGGGCATGCCGTACCAGTCACTGAAATCAGGCATGGTGGTGCACACCTGCAATCCTGGCATAGGGCAGGCTGAGACAAGGAGGATTGTTTTGAGTCCCAACTGTGTAGCGAGACCCTGTATCAAATAAATGATTTTTAAAATCCAGCAAATTTTCTGGGTAAGGGTTTATTTCAGCTTATAGTTTATAGAGGTTTCAGTCTGTAGTTGGCTGGGTCCAAGGCAGGGTAGCATGGCAGGGCAGGCAGAAGGCAGCAAAGAGTAGTAAAGTAGTGAAACAGCAACAACAGCAGCAACAGCAGCCAAACATCTCGAGCAATTTAAGAGTGTATTCAGATAATCTGGTGCTTATATATACAACAGCTGGAATTATATTTGGTTTTGGTCACTGACCAATAAATGCCGTGTAGCCCACTGTGCAGTAAGTCTGCTTCTACAATGCATTGGTATTTAGTCATAGATGTGTATTAACTGCTGTATTTTTATGTGTGTGTGTCTTTTAATAAATTGTGTTCCTTTAGGCAACTTGTTCCAGCGATGGCATGTTCCACTAGAACTCCAGATGACACGACAAATGGCTAGCTCTGGTGCCTCAGGGGGCAAAATGGATAATACTGTGTTAGTCCTTATTGTGGGCTTATCAACAATAGGAGCTGGTGCATATGTAAGTAGAAAAGCAGCTTGCGCAGTGAAGCCGCTAAACAGCTCCCGCTGGTAGACTCAGCATCACTCTGCCTTCAAACTTTTGCAATTCCCCTTTCTCCTTTTGAGAAACATTCCAAAAAGCTTTCTTTAAAGTGCCTACTGTCTTAATATCCTGTGGGAGCCAACTTGGGAATGACAGAAGTTGAATCTCATGTGTACTGATCTTGTGGATCTCTTTTAACTTCTCTTTTTATTCTTGAAAGCCACTATGTTTTCTTAGAATTGACTAACCTACAAAATTGTACCTGTTCTCTTGAATGTAACACACTAACCTATGAATAAAGTAAAAATTCATTGCAGCTCCTTAGCACAATATTTGATTTTGATCCATCTGCCAAATATTTTATTTTTTCCTCAGCTTGAGATTTACATTTAAAATAAAACCAACAGCAGTAGCCTTCGATGAAAAATATTAAGCAAGGAAAACTATCCTCGGTTATCACCCAAAGACTAAGTTATAGAAGCAGGCCTAGTATCTCCAATTTTAGAATGGAATTTGTACAAGGTGAGAAATATGCTGTTTAATTGTTGTATAGCATTAGCACAATGCCTCCATACTGAACTTAGATCAGAGGAATTATTCAGTGGGTGTCTTTTGCTTTTGTTTTAATTTGGCAGGGCTTACTGTGTAAGCAGAAGTCTAGCATTGGATCATCTAAGTTTTAATGTATTTGGTATAGGGTGTCACTATGCAGCTCAGACTCATAGTGATCCTCCTATTTTCAGCCTTCCCTGTGCTGGGATTACAGGTATGCGCCATCCTACCTGGACTCATTCTCAGGCTTGGAGGGGTCAGTGTCAGTGTGGCATGTAATATCAGGGATCGAGCACTGGCCCCTGTACTTGCCTAAGCAGGCACTTAGTTCACTGAGCTATCTCATCAGCCTGGATCATGTAAGTTTGAATGGTCCAACTCTGCTAGCTCCTACTAATATCCTTGGTTGAAGGATGCTGCATTTGCTTGGCATGGTGGTGCACTTATAACAGCACTCAAGAGGCAGAGGCAGGAGGATCTCTGCAAGTTTGAGAGCAGCCTGGGCTACAAAGTGAGCTCAAGGCTAGTCTGAACTGCATAGCAAGATGCTCAGAGAGCCCCCCCCAAACAAAACTGCTGCATTTTACTTACCAACAGCAATGATTGAAGGCCATGCCAATATTAAGTCTTTCTCCATTGCTAAGACAGTGAACTTTATTCTTTGGTCACTAGGTTAAGATAGGGGATGTGCATATATCTGAAGTTATCTATATTCTCATACCTAACCTGACTCCCAAATGCACAAGAAGTAGCTCTTTCCAGCTGTTGATCAAATCAGAGTACAAAAATAAATGAGATCTGTCTGATAACTAATACTCTGATGGAAGGTACATTTTCCTCCAATTTTGGAGCAGCATTTTTTCCTTTATCACACAGAATAACCAGAAATGCTTCCTTGCCTTTCTACTGAATGTTTCTTCATTAATACTCAGTGCCTTTTCTATTTCCTTTTGTTTCTTTCCTGGTCTTATCTTCACCTACAGTTGTGCAGTGCCATCACCTAGGATTCCCTTCTAGATCACTAGCATCTACAGGTGCTTCAGGGAAAGAAGGCAGCAGACTAGTATACTTCTTAAGTATAGGAGCAACAGTCACGGGGGCAGGAGTTTATTATGTAAGATACTTACACTAAAATATGTTTTGGGATAGGGTGGGTGAGACCATGGCACTAATGAAAACTTGATCCATTTGAATATAGTCAACATTCACAGCATGTGCTTTTTCTAAGCATTTATTGAAGAGACATTATCATTCCTTAGAGTCCTCAGATCTCACTCTTCAAACTATTGAAGTCCTACCAGTTAGATCTAATATCATAAATGTAGGACAGGGATATAGTTCGGTAGCACAGCGTCTGCCTAGCAAGTGCAAAGTCCTGAGTCTGATTCCCAGAACCCCCCATCAGAAATTTAAAGCCAAATTCTCATCATCAACCCTTTCTTTGAAATTTTTGCCAATTTCATACTTTGTAATGATGCTAAATTATATTGTGCTTTAGTGCTGCATATCTAACAAGACAGTCTCAAAGAGAAAATGCTGAATAAGCCAATAAAGGTGACTTAAAGCACCATTCATTTTGAATCACTTTAGGTAAAAAATGATTTTTGTATTTTGTGGCCAACACTCCACTTTCACTGTGAAAAGGCATTTTATTGAATGCTTCTGAGGAAGTTTGAAAGCTATAGAAATTATAGTGTTCTCCCAATCCCCCAGCCGTAACCTCTACTTCAAAGTGAACTCATTTGGCTGTGTCCCTTTTGTAATCTTTTATTTGGTCAAACTATTGGCTGAAGTGGTGCGAGCTAACACAGTCATGTAGATTGCTTTCTTAAGTGCCTCTCATTCATGAGTCAGATACTACCCTGTGAGCCCTAACTTTTCCATTTCATGTCTCTCTTAGCTTTTCCCATCAGTTCTACCCTAGTCATTCAAAAATAGATGTAAAGTGTTTGTGTTAGATATGTTTACAACAGTGTAAACCTGTTAAGCCTCTGGTTTGTGTTGCCATGCCAGAGTTGGATGGCCTCCATACATTTGGCCATGCAAATTCTCTTGATGCCAAGCCACCAGCAAGGGCCAATTCCTAGTTGCTTTCTCCTGTTTTAGAAATAGCTAAGAAGCCCAAGTTCCTCTCAAGCCATTCGGTTAGATGCCTCATTGCCCTCTGTTTGTCCAATACTGATGGTAATAAAGCTTTTATAGTATAGTGGCTCCAGGTTGAATGATAAGCTTTTGTCTATCTACAACTGTTAGCAAGCTGTTTTATATGCTTTTCAAAACTGCCCCCACCCCCATCAATACTGGGGATTAAACCAGGGGCTTTCACAGTGAGCTTTGTCCCCAGACCTTTGTTTTTTGTTTTGAGATAGGGTTTTGCTAACTTATCCCAGTGGGTCTCAAATTTATCATTCTCCTGCTTCAGCTTCCCATAGTGCTGGGATTGTAGGAATATGCTACCACACTCAACTGTACACTTTTATTTTAGGTTTTAAGTTATTGATAACTTGATATGTGGTGGCTTGAGGCTCTTTTTCCTCTGAAATTAACATTAGAATCAAGAGAAATGTTAACTTAAAATCAGCATCCAGATTTGGTGACATACACCTAAAATTTGTTTAGTATGTGTGGTAGTGCCTTGGACTGCCATAACAGTACCAGAGATTTCCTGGCTTAAACACCGAAAGTTTATTTTCTCATAGTTGTAAAGGCTGAAATATAAGATCAAGCTTAGATAGGGTTCAGTTTCTGGTAAGGTTTCTCTTGGTGGCATGCAGCCAGCCACCTTCTTGCTCTGTCTTCCCATGATTGGAGATGGAGAGCATGCTAGGTCACTCTAGAGTCTCTTCCTCTTTGAAAGGCACCAGTCCTAATAGGTCAGGGCACTGCTATTAGAATTTCATTTAACCAAATCACCTTCTAAAATCCCCATCTTGAGCCAGAGAAATATCTCAGAGGCACCTGCCTGGCAAGCATGAGTTCCTGAGTTCAATCCCTGGCAACAAAACATAAAAAAAAATTTAAAAAATAAATGAAAGTCCCATCTCTCTGTACTCTCAAGTTGGGGGATAGGGATTCAGCATGATTTAGGAGAGGACATGAATGTTTAGTTTCCCATTTGAAGTAATATTCCCAATTTCACCCTACTACTTTAACAATTCCTATACTGGGAGCTTTGTGGTCTGTCCATGTCAACCCATACAAAGGGATTTGTGACTTTAAAAAAATATTACTATGACCAACATAAAGAAATACATTTTATCTTGCAGTCCATTATATAGCTATATAGACATAAAAACTGAAACATTTCAAGCAATGACCCTTCTGTGATATACTCCAATATTTTCTTTTTTTTCTTAATGTTGGTCTTAACCTACAAATTGATTTAACAGCAGACTAATGGGTTGCAACCACAGTCTGAGAAAGATTGATTTGAACAATGGTTTTGCTGCCAGTTATTTTTAAAGGTAAACACAAGTACTTAATTGGCATCCATGTGTGTTTTTCTTGTTATGGATGTCTTCCTCTAGGAACTCAGGCAGATTCCCTGATCTTAATCCTCTTTTATTTATTTTTTTGTTCAGAGCCAAAGTGACCTTTAGAATATTTAGTGAGAACCAGGCATGGTAGTGTACATCTATAATCCCAGTGCTTAGATGGCTGAGGCAGAACAATCACCATGAGTTCAAGGCCTGCCTAATGCCTCAAACAAGCTATATTTGGCAAGATTATTCAGATCATTTGCTGTTATTCTACTAATAGAATCCCATTGCCTCAATCAGGAAATGAGCTGTTAAATTGAATAAACACCATCATATCTATGTGTTTAAAAAATTATAACCAATAATGTTTCATAAATTTCTTAATGTGACATTTGTATCATTAATTGGAAATCTGCAAACTGGGAGTAGGAAGCCCCCGGGAGATGTGAATTTTAATGTCTCCATCAGAGCATTTAGCTTAAGAGCTGATACCCACAGAGCCTTGTTCTGCCCTTTCCTCACTGAACCTCAAGCTGTTTCATCCTCTCCTCTTCTGTTCATGTGTGAAGCGATGGAGAGGTGGGTGTTAGCTGGGCTTCGGGCACTTGGGGATGTGCTCACAGTGAGCCTCGGCCCACTATCCTTTCTGTTCACTCTATGAAGTCTTTGTAGGTAAAAGTCCTTTCTTGTGTGTATGTTAGGGATTGAGCCTCAGGCCTCCTGCATATACTCTACCACTGGGCTGCTCCACCCCCAGGCCAAAAGTCTTTATTATTACAATAAAAACTTAAGTATGATTAAACACTGGAAAAATAAATAAATACTAGACTGTTGTATGTGTAATCTGATGCCAAGATTTTAAAACATCTTCCTGAAATGAATGTTTAAGTGAATTATTCACGTATTTGAATTTAGTGGTAAATTCAAAGAACAACTATTTTCTTTTAACTTATAGTACTTGCTACTCCATTGGTCTCCTGTGTTAAATGTTTGCCAGCTGACAAATGGCAGTCTCAGCCCTGAGAGTCCAGGTTCCCTGGATTGTAGCATGTCACTTAATGAGCTGCCCTCTAATGGGGTATCATAGGAATAGTCTTAACAACATGGCTTTGATACTTCTCTGTCTTTTCTTCAGTTCATTAATATGGGATTTTATTTGCCATAAAATCACTTAAATACCTATTTATGGGCCCTGTGAGGTACAAAACCACAAAAATGTTGTGATTTAAACAGTTTCTTTGCTTACCACCTTTCAAAAAGTAGCTCATAGGGCTGGAGAATATTGTTCAGTGGTAGAGCATTCACCTAATATATATATTTATGTATGTATGTGTATATATATATATATATATATATATATATATATATATATGTATGTATGTATTATATATATGTATGTAGTCCCAGGTATGATGCCCAGCACCAAATAAATATAATTTAAAAAATAAAAATAGCCCAGTTCCATGATGCATACCTATAATCCTAGCATTGGGGCTTAGGTAGGAGGATCATAATTTCAAATCCTGTGTGGACAACTTTAGCAAGACCTTGTCTCAAAATAAAAAATGTAAAACTGGTTATCAGTGGTAAATCACCCTAGATTCAAACCCCAGTATTAGAGAAAAATACATAGTATAAAAATTATAATAAAAAGGTCACTTAAATTCTGGTACTATTTGTTATAAAACAACGACAAACTAGTATTAATGCTAAAATATTATTCAAGGGGCAAGGGAGATGGCTCTGTGGAATAAGCACTTCACTGGCAAGCACAAGGGCCTGAGTTCAAGCCCCACTTCCACCAAAAAAAAAAAAAAAAAAAACTAAAATATTATTCAATTGGAAAAAGAGTAGAGAAGACACTACTATATTTATAATAGGTGTTTAAGCAAGGTGTTTGACCCTTAGTAAATATCTTTATGGAGTATGTCTGAGACTCTACCTCAGTTTAGAAACAGGAAAGAGAAGTTACTTTTAAAGAATTGGATATAGGGCAGATGTGCCTATAATCCTAGCACAAGTGGCTGATGCAAGAGGATCACCTTGAGTTCATGATCACTCTGGGCCACCTAAAAGAGTTCAAGGCCAGCTTCAGCTATACAAGGTCTCGTCTCAAAAACAGGCAAACAAGAAATTTTAAAATAAAGGATACAAATGGCTCCCTTTCCAAGCATCTAAGTACCTGACAATACCTGAAATGTCAAGGAAAAAAACCCTATTTCCCACCTTCTTCTAAGGGCCTCATAGAGTATTTTCACATCTAGTGTCCAGCATATTCTAAAACCCATTTCTGTAAGCCCATTTAAACATGACTTAAAGTTTGGCCCTGTGTAATACGTAGTAGTAGAAGAAATTGTTACTTTATACTTTCAAAATATGGCACTGGCACAGTTTTTCATCTGCTTTTGCATAATCTTTCACACCAACTGTGTGTATGCCTTAAGATCTTTGCCTTTAGTGATTTTAACATAGAGGAACTAACCTTGTGTAGACAAAAGCTTCTCATGTCATTAAAAAGTGCTACTACTTTATGGTATAATGTAGGTGCATGATGAAGTAAACTTTCTCTGTGTTTGGATCTGCAGGCCTACAAGACTCTAAAAAATGACCAGAAGAGATATAATGAAAGAATCTCAGGGTTAGGACTAACACCTGAAGAGAAACAGAGAAGAGCTGCATTATCTGGTGAGCATCCCATTAGCTCTTGCTATCTATGATACAGAGGGAGTTATAAACAGGTTGAGTACTATAATTTCTAGGTATCTTGTAGAAATGATGATGTCAGAGATTGTGAGCTTCTAGCAATTGTGGTATTACCCCAGAACCCAGAGAAATTTGTTAATGTATTTGACTAGAATTTGGACTTGAAATTAAAATTAGTGATGATTGGGCCAGCCAAATAGCTCAGACACAGGGGTCGAGGGTTCATCCCTAGTGTGCCTGCCATCCCCGCTCCCATGGCTCACTGAGACAGTGATTGAGACTGGGTGTGGTGGTGGCACCTGTAATCCCAGCACTTGGGAGGCTGAAAACAGGAGGATCATTATGAGTCTGATCTATGTAGCAAAAGCCTGTAGAGCCTATATTAAGTACAAAATAAATAAATAAAATAGAATTAGTGATGATTATGATTGCTTTTCTTTATAGTACGCTTATTTTTGTTTATATTAGATTCTTAAATGGCAAGCTTAGTAAAGGAAACTACTGGGAAAAAGCCATTTTTTTTAAAGTGAAGAAAATGTTTGGGTCTGTTTTTTGGATTGTTTTGGTCCATTTGAGTCTTCAGATATATGAGTTTGCTGAAGTTCTATTTGCCTGAAGCACATAGTCCTAGCCATCACTTCCACTCCACATGATTCACTTAGTTGTTCCAAGAGGAATTTTTTAATCCTTTAATAAGCCCCACAGTCTACATGTGCAGTTTGCATTGCTTTCTTCAAGCAGCACTTCTTATTCTTAAGCATTGTATAATAATCCCTGATTGACCTCCTGCTTGTTCCCCCTTTATGGCTGACAAAAGGTGAAACTGAACCTGATATTTTTAGGGTGGCCAGCAGAATGTTAATAGGAATGGCCAAAACTTCTAATATGTAATTTCTCAAAAGATCTTTGGTTTCCTTTTATTAAAATTGAAATGCTAGTGGGTATTTCAGGCTCTTCACACTGAGCTGCATTTCTTGTCCTTTTTTGAGATGGGGTCTTAATTAATTTCCCAACCTAGGTTCAAACTTTTTCTTTTTTTTTTTTTTTTTGTCTTTTTGAGACAGGGTCTCACTGTGCAGTTCAGGCTGGCCTTAAGCTCACTTTGTAGCTCAGGCTGGTCTCCAACTCACAACAATCCTCCTGCCTCAGCCTCCCTAGTGCTGGGATTACAGGCCTGCGCCACCATGCCCGGCTTAGGTTCAAATTTATAATCCTTCTGCTTCAGTCTCCCAGAGCACTACAGTTACAGGTCTACACTGACATGCCTGGCTAGTATATTTTACAAAGAACTAAATGTCTAAGTAAAGTTGTAATTCTATACAGACCTAATAAATGATACTAGCAACTCATTCACCCCCCTTTTTCGTAGTGTCCTTTATAAAATAAAAAGAGGACTACTTCCTTCTTCCGTCAGGATACTATGAGGTGGTGTTGTTTTGCCGTGTTGGCACATGCTTCCACTGAGCTATGCTCCCAGCTCAGCAAAGGTATTAAGCTTAGTATAAATACTGTATTTTTCTAGCTTTATATAAAGCATTAAGACAAGTACAAGGTAATTTTTGTTTGTTTCTTTGTTTTGAGATAAGATCTCATAAAGGCCCTGAACTCATAGTGTAGCTCAGACTGGCTTTGAACCAATGGCAATCTTCCTGCTTCAGCCTCCCATGTCTTGGGAATACAGGCATGCATTACCACACCTATCTCCAGTCAGTTTTTCTTTAAATAGTGGCAAACAGTCATCAAAGCCTTGAAGAAGATTTACCATCTCTGGCTGTTGCTTACAGCTACAGGAGAACAACCAGTTCCTCAAGTCAGTGTACCACGTCATGTTCCTTTCCTGCTCATTGGTGGAGGCACTGCTGCTTTTGCTGCAGCCAGATCCATCCGGGCTAGGGATCCTGGGGCCAGGGTAAGTAAGGTGCACAGTGTTTTGCTTGGCACCAAGTTGTGTAGTCTATAAGCACTTAGCTAATTTGAATACATTGACATTTGCCTCTTGGTAAATAACTTGGCTTCCCTAAGCATTGTTATTTTTCTGTCTAAAGGTACTAATTGTATCCGAAGATCCTGAATTGCCATACATGCGACCCCCTCTTTCAAAAGAACTCTGGTTTTCAGATGATCCAAATGTCACAAAGACACTGCGATTCAGACAGTGGAATGGTAAAGAGAGAAGGTATATTTGTTTGTATAAAATGAACTTGCCTAGCACTTGCACCTGAACACAAGGAATAGGTTAGGATTTTGGATTTTTCCCTAGAGTATATGCAGCTAATAGCAAGGATAACTTGGTTGTATACTTGAGTCCGCTGTGGTATCCATTTGGTCCAGCTGAGCGGCAGCAAGCTACAAAGAACATTCTGGATTCTGTTGCTCAATCAATGAAGGATGGAAATTTAATATTGGCCTCTGAAACACTAGTGCTTCTTTTTCTAAGACCTTTAGATTAGACTTCACTGCTGAAGTTCAGCTTGGCCTGTGTCTTTGCTTCTTTATACTTGGCTGGACATGACTTATAAAAGCTAAAGAAGGGCAAGGGAGATAGCTTAGTGGTTTAAGCAACTGCCTTGCAAGCACAAGGACCCAGGTTCAATCCCAGGTACCACATGCCTCCCAAGTACCTCGTGCTATGCATGCCCCTGCCCCAGACATGTTGAGCTAGCTACTGTAACTGGGCATGGTGTCACATGCCTGTAATCCTAGTGCTGGGGAGGCTAAGACAGGAGGATCACTATGAGTCCAAACTGCATAGAGCAACCCTTTACCAAATATGTAATTTTTAAGGCTAAAAAAAAAAATTAAATGGCACTTTCTTTGACACCCTAGAAGGCATTCTGAAATTGTAAGTGTAAAATGGGAATACTATAAGAAGACCTTCTTTACCAGAATATTTGCACAGAAGTCTTGGAGGTACAGGTCTAGAAGCCTTTTCCTTATATCTCTCAACTCTGACAGGAAGTAGACTTCATGGATATAAGAAAGGGATCAGAATTGAGGGAGATGGGAGAGTAAAAGGGATCAAATACAATATGTTTATGTACTGATCCCCCTTGATGAATGTACTGTGTATTGCAAACATGTACTAATTTTTAAGTGGGAAGAAGAAAAATAGGTTCTACTCACTATACACAAAAGATCTCTCAATTCTATTGCCATGCTGTTTGGCTTTAAGTTTTTTCTCATTAGCGATCCTTTTAACAAATAATTAAATTTGACAAACTTACCTGCCTTGCTATCCTTGTTCATTTTAACTAATATATCGTAGTGAACTCTGGGTGTGGTGGCATGTGCCTGTAATCCAAGCACTTGGAAGGCTGTAAACAGGAGAATCACTATGAGTCCGATCTAGTAGTGAGACCCTGAACACCCTGTAGACCCTTCCCTAAAATACAGACAAAAAAAAAATAATGAATTGTTTTATGTTTTTTGAGTTGAGGTCTTGCTGTTTCCCAGGCTAATCTCAAACACCAAGGCCTAAGAAGTCCACCTACTCAGCCTCCTGAGCAGCTGGACTATAGGCACACATCAGTGTGCTTGGATTGTTTCAAGCAGATCATCTAGAAACTAGACTTCATTTTCCGTGGATTGTGAAAAAGTGATCTTAGTGGATAGGTGAATGCATTGAGTATCCCTGTCCCTCTTGTTCTTTGAAATGATCCTACATCTAGAGGTAGGTTTCTTGGTCTCAACACCACTGACTGACATTTGGAACACAAGAACTTTTTGTGGGAGTGGGACTGTCCAGTGTATCACAGGCTGTTTGGACATTTGTTTTGAGACAGGGTGTAAATATAGGCATGCTTGGGTTCATTATGTAGTCTAGGCCAGCTGCAAACTGACTGCCTCGGCCTCCAATTGCTGGGATTGTATGCATGAGCCTCCCTGCCCAGCTTTTCATCATAGGCTGTTTAGCAGCACCTCTGGCCTCTACCCACTAGATATTATTACAGGCAAAAATGTCTCTAGACATTGTCAGATGTCCTCTGGGAGCATGTTTGTGGTCAGTTTAGAACCACTGATCCAGAATACCTCTGTCTAAGTAAGTCACAACCAAGAGTCCCAAAAATTTATTCTAGAAAAAGTTCCTACATTTTTTCCATGATGGACGTAATTTTACTAAGATATGGGAAATCCTATAGTGGTTCCAGGTGCTCATAACATTTTCCTCTTCTTTTCCATACAGTATATACTTCCAGCCACCTTCTTTCTATGTCTCTGCTGAGGATCTGCCTCACATTGAGAATGGTGGTGTGGCTGTTCTCACTGGGAAAAAGGTAAGCTAGTAGGCTGCTGCCTTTATCAAGGTAGATGTCAGCCTGCATGTATGGTGATGACTACATCTTTCCTGCCATTGTAGTTCATCAAAGGCCAGGATTCTTATAGGATTAATACTGCTCAGTGTGTCTGGCTGGGGAAAGCATTAGAATCAAAGCCTATGGGTACTGTGCTGATGTTTCTCAAGGATGTCAGATTGTTAGGACCATAACCTAAAAGTGGTTACTGTTTTCTGTTTGCTTTCCTGCCCATCCTACTTCTTTCTCTTTTTCCATATTAACTTTTCCCTGGGAATTTTTTTTCTTTGCATTTTCATCATTTATTGAAAACAAATATCTGTAGGATATGTACAGGTCTAGCTCCAGTGGGCAGCAAGCAGGGCCAAGCTGGGTGGAGCAGAGACAGCTTCTCTGGGATTATTGATGACATCAAATTAACAAATGTATGTTGCTACAGGAGCAAAGTCCATGGTTACTAGAATCCAGAGCACAAGTAGAAGGGCTCATCTTTGATAGGAATAGGCTCATTCCTCCCAGAAGGGGCATTACATGGAGAAGATAAATTATAGGTCAGTAGCAAAATATTCTGCATGAAAAGGTCCAGTATGTGTAAATAACACGTAGGCCCTGCCCTCTTGAGGTTAACAGTGCTAGGTAGGAACATGAACAGATGATTATAATACGTAGATGTATAGAAGATAGAGATGCCGTGTGTTGTGGGAATTACTGGGAACAGTGCCCAGTAAAGTGATGGAATCAGGGAAGCCCTTATGGAAGAAAACATCTTATAGAATGAGAACTCGCTGGAAGTAAAGAAGGCATAAATTAGAAGAGCAAAGAGCATTCAAACAAAGACCACTCAAATAAAAATGAACAGCATAGGCTCAAGGATGTGGAAAAGCAAAAACAGTAGCCAGAAAATTTGAGTTAGGGAACTATAGGAAACAAAATGGCAAAGTTGTGCAGGAACAAACATGGTTGTCTCAGTTGCTCTTTTCTCCTTGCTGGGACAAATACCTGATACCCAAAATGAAGGCAAGAAAGGTTTATTTAACTCACAAGTACTGGAGGTTTCAGTCCATACTCCAAGGCAGCTGGCTCCAAGGCAGAGCAGCACTTGGCACAGAGCAGACTTTCCTGGCTGTGCCAAAGCTAGCTAGCCTCTATCCCTGCCTCACACTGTAATGTAAATAACCTGCCCCAGGGCAGGTTCAGCATCCACACCTACAATATTCAATCACAAGCCTTTTTACCAAGATGGTGCCAAAGGTAAATAATGAAGTCCCTGTCCCTCCCAAAGCTGTAGCCAAAACAAAACCTTTAAGGCCAAAAAGGCTGTGTTGAAAGGCATCTACAGCCACAAAAAGAAGATACTGATGTCAGTCACCCACCTTCCACCATGCCAAGACACTGTGGCTCCAGAGTCAGCCCAAATACCCTCAGAAGAGCGCCCCCATGAGAAACAAGCTTGACCACTATACCATCATCAAGTTCCCCCTGAGCAGAGTCAGCCATGAAAAAGATTGAAGACAATAACACACTTGTGTTCATTGTGGATATCAAAGCCAATAAGCCCCAAATCAAACAAGCTGTAAAGAAGCTCTATGACATCAATGTTCTCAATGTCAATACCCTAATCAGGCCTCATGGAGGGAAGAAGGTATATGTTCAACTGGCTCCAGATTATGATACATTGTATGTTGCCAACAAAATTGGGATCATCTAAATTGTGTCCAGTGGGCTAATTGTAAACATAAGCTTTTTTTCCCAGTTAAAAAAAAAAAATCAAGGGCCAGGGAGATGGCTCAGTAGAATAAGTGCCAACTTGGCAAGCACAAAGGCCTGAGTTCAATCCCTGGTTCCACACACAAAAAAAAAATCAATCACAAACCCCAGAAGCTTTGGGGAGACACCAATAAACAAATCATAACAATGATCATGACAGTTCTCCTTGTGCCAGAGCTGAAGCTTGACCTACAGTGGAGAGCTGTTTTATTTTTTTTGTGGAACCTGGGATTGAACTCAGGTCTTTGTGCTTGCTAGGAAAGCATTTATTTTACTAAGTCATCTCCCCTGCCCCCTAGAGAGACTATTTTAAAGATTTTTGTAATAATCCAGGTGAGAGATGATGAGGGCCCAAATTCAGATAGCATCAGTGATGATGATAAAGTAGCAGAAAAAGCTGAAGTTATATAGTATCTATTCTGCTCTTATAGGCACAGTTTTAAATGTTTTATGTATGTCTTCTTGCTTTGATCTTCACAATAATCTTATGAGGTGGATTTATTTCTATTTCATAGAGAAAGAATTTTTTAATGTGTTATGCACAAGGGACTGGGTATATATCTCAGCAGCATAAGCACCTGCCTGGCAAGTGCAAGGTCCTGAGTTTGATCCCTGGTACTGCCAAAAAAAAAAAAAAAACAAAAAAGAGAGATAATATGTTATGTACGGGTCTCACTACACAGATCTGACTCACAGTGATCCTTCCTGTTTTTCAGCCTCCCAAGCACTGGTATTACAGGTGTGCGCCATCATGCCCAGTCTCAATCAACTCAGTGTGACCCAGGGTGGGGCCAGCATAGCAGGTGGGGGAGACCAAACCTCTGATCCCTGCATCTGCCTAAGCAGGCACTTTAATCGTTTTTTGTTTTTTTTTAATAAAGACATTGTAAGGGGCCAGGGAGATAGCTCAGTAGAATAAGCACCTACCTGGCAAGCGCAGCGTCCTGAGTTCAATCCCTGGTACCACAGAAAAAGAGAAGGACACATTGCTGTTTCGGGCTGGGGGCATGGCTCAGTAGAATAAGTGCTTGCTTGTCAAGTGCAAGGGCCTGAGTTCAATCCCTGGTTCCACCAAAAAAAAAAAAAAAAAAAAGAAAAGAAAAGAAAAAGAAATTGTAATAATTTGCCTAGACACACATGGCTAATCAGTAAGAGGTACATTTGAGCCCAGGTTTGTCTGACTGCAGTATTACAACCCAGCCATTGTGCTTCTAGAGCTCATGCTCTTAAAGAACAGAAAAAAAGTGATGGTCTGTGAAACCCTGGGCAGGTTCCCAGCATCCCAGCACTGGAAGAAAAAGCAAAGGTGATGATGAGTGGAGAAACAGCTCAGACCTGCTTAAGAGGTGACTGGACAACATATCCGAGTACATAGAAGTGAACCCCACTGAGACAGGTGTTACAACAGCAAGAACTAGTTTTAGGAGGAAGAGAAATTCCAGTACTGGAGTTACATCCTGGTGCAAAGGTATCTTCTGGGCAGTTTCATATGTGACTGTGACACTCAGGAGGAGGCCAGCTCAGGTAGTAATTCAGGAATTGTGGGTATGTGTAGGAATTAAAACCATGACAGGTGGTTGGTCATCAGCCTTCTGGGGAAGAACTTCATTAGTGAGAGTAGTGGGCCAGGGCTCAAACCCTGGGCAGGCCCAACATTCCAGAAGCAAGCATAAGAAGAACCCATAAAGGAGCCAAGGAAAGACTTTACAGAGAGCCCTGTGTGTGCAGAGAACTGAGGACAGAAGCCAGCACTGAGGGGAGTTGCAAGGAAGATGTGATGCACAGTGTTACTTTGACCTAGGAATCTGAAAAGAAAGGAATCATAAGCCTAGGGACAGAGCTCAGTGGTAGAGACATTATTTAGCATCAGCAAATTCCCTGGATTCAATTACCAGCACCAAAACAGAAAGGAAGGAAGGATTTTTTTTTTGTTATTTTAGGGAAGGGTCTACAGGGTGTTCAAGGTCTCACTACTAGATCAGACTGTAGTGATCCACCTGTTTACAGCCTCCCAAGAGCTGGGTTTATAGGTGTGTGCCAACATGCCCAGGCTCAATTGCTGTCTCAGTGTGCTCGGGGGCGTGGCCACCAGGCTTGGGGATCCTGGTCCCTGCCCCCTGCACCTGCTTGCAGGTGTTTTAATCCGCTAAACTGTTTGGCTGGTTCAGAAGAATGAATTTAAATGTCCAATTCAGTTTGGAAGTTAGACAACCCAGCACCCAGGAGGCTGGGACAGGATGACCAATGTGAGTTCCAGGCCAGCCTTGGCTAGGCCTCATAGTAAGTTCAAAGACAGTCTGAACTGCATAGCAAGACCCTGTCTCAAAAAACCAAAACCAATCAGTGGAGTAAGCACTTCCCTGGCAAGCGCAAGGGCCTGAGTTCAATCCCCGGTTCTGCCAAAAAAAATTAACAGAGAGGTTTATTAGCATAGTTTAGTCCGTATTCAGCCAGCTTGCAAGGCAAAAACACCACCTGTAAGCAAATGAGGGACATTTTAAATCTAAACCATGGCACCACTCATGTCATATTTGTTACTCTTTATTACTGTGAGTGCTTATAAAATTGCTTGTCTTGGCTACTAAATATCTGTCTTCCTCACTTCTCTGTCCCTAGCAGTTAACACTGCACCTGAAACATAGGTGCTCAATAAATATTTCTGGAAATTCTGGTCTCACAGCTAGTAAGGAGAGGAGTGGACTAAAACCCAGTCTCTCAGGCTTCAGAACTCAAGCTCTGAGCCATAATGAGAAGAAATAGCATTACCAGCTGGCCTTTGGGTGCTCAGCTTGCTTCTCATGCAGACCACAGCAGACCATTTGTTATGTTATGGCAGAAGGGAAAAAAAAAAGGCTTTATTCAAGGCTAGCTGCAAAGAAATAGAACGAATGGCACAACAGACAATACCAGGCTTGCTTTAGCACTCTTCCCTATGAGCTCTTGGGGCCAGCACATGCAGTTCTGTCCTTTCATGTGGGCTGAGAAGAAGAAGGGGGCGGCAGCTATGGCCCTGGCGTAAGAAAGTTTGAATAAGCAACTTGTCCCTGAAATTAAAAAGTTTTGCCTTTAAAATTTCCTTTTGTTGGTTCTAACAAGGGTCTATGCATCTTTTTTTTTTTTTTTTTTTTTTTTTTTTTTTTTTTTTTTTTTT
>PVKA01013711.1:28615-54408 GCA_004027165.1 Ctenomys sociabilis | reverse complement strand
CGGCCGGACTACCAGTCAATCTGGGCATGGGCTGGTGCAGCTGGGGCGGAGGTTAGACATGCCCCTGTCCACAGAAACGTGTTAGCGAAGCTTTCCGTGGGGAGGACATGCCAGGTTCAAGTCTTGCCCACCACACAAACGACTGGGCTGTCTGGCCACACTTGGCTGAGGTTCTGCCTGCCTGCGAGGTGGCGTTTCAATGCCTGCCATCTTCACGGGGCTGCCCGAGTCGGATCACATCGCTGTGCATAATTTACAAGGAAGGCGCCCACTGCAGCATTCACTCACACGAGTCTAAGGTGTCCATGGGGGTCATGACGTGGGTCCATCACCCCAATCTGTCTGAGGACCTGGACTCTTCCTTTTCAGACCTGTGAGGCAACAACGTAGCTTTTCATAAAACTACATATTAAAGACATTTCCATATTCTGAGACTGGTTCATTTCCAGCACTGGCCACCACCACCCCTCACCCCTACACACATCCTTTTGTTGACATGGTGCTGAGAGTAAAGACTGGTTTGCTTGTAACAGCAAAATAAAAATAACAGTGACCTTACACAGGTGAGATGTTAAAAACACAAATGAAAATAAACACTGACATGTGAACTTCTGGGCCCCACTGGGGCTTTCTCTAAATGAAACCCCACAGCCCTGCTTCCCGGTTCCTCCACTGTCTCAGGAGAGTCCAACATCAAAGAGGTTCGAGACCCAGAATGTTCCACCTGCTTATTCTCAGGAAGAGCAAAGCACTTGCACCCTCTGCGATCCCAAGGCACCTTTTGTCTGCCCAGAGCATGAATCCCCCAATCCCTTGCTGGCCAAGGCCTCCTCAGCCCCGTACCAGCATGGTTGGTGTCAGCTTTCACAGCCACAGCAGGTGCTTCCTTGGGGTTCTGTCTCACACTCCAGGACTCCAGCCAGCTGTGCCACTCACGCCCCCAGGACCCCCAGGGTCTCACTCTATCACTGTACTTCTGGCTTTTTCAGAATATTGTAGAAATTGAATTGTATGGCATGTAGCCTTGTGTGAGTAGCTTCTTGTGTTTGTTTTTGCTTTGGCCTGCAGTACTGGAGATTGAACTCATTGAGCTACATTCCCAGTCCCTTAAGTATCTTTTATTTGGAGGCAGGGTCTCACTGCCACTAAATTGCGCAGGTTGGCCTGCAACTTGCAACCTTCCCGCCTCAGCCTTCCAAAGTTCCTTCACTTCCTTCACTTTTTAATCTGATATATATATATATATCTGATATATATATATCTGATATATATAATCTGATATATATATATATATATAAATATATATATATATATATATATATATATATATTTACTTTTGCAGAACCCAGGATTGAACTCAGGTCCTTGTGCTTGCCAGGGAAGTGCTTATTCCACTGAGCCATCTCCCGACCCCTAATCTATATTTTTTTAAATCACCTCAAAGTATTGAGTGGGACTCCTGGTCTTCCTGCATATAGGCATGGTAATCATTTAAGGTGGATCTGTCTAAAAAACTGGTAATTCAAGGCTTACCAGCCCTAAGTTAACCTGCCTCATCTCCATTCAAGACTGAGGACTCCACAGTAAAAGATTTCTGTAGACACTCAACCACCAACTTTTACTCCCTAGAATGGAACCCCGTCATTATCTTAAACCTGCAGTCTGCTTGGATTCCAGCAGAGCCGCCCCAGAACTGAAACTGCTCCCTAAGCAAGAACAGTCATATGGAGACCAGCTTAACTCCTCCGGCAGTAAGGGCTTCTCTGGAGTCCTTGCAAAAACAGAACTGAGATAATGATCATCATGACCCTAGCCTACCTCAGCGACTCCATGAGAACTGGTCTCCATCCGAGCTGTACCCCGGCCAGCTTCTCAGGCGAAAGTCCCTACCCCACTTTATCTTACCCTCTAACTCTGCCTAACAAATTAGCCTATGTCAAGCCATTGAGATACTTCGATGGCATGAATGTCTATGGCAAGTGCAAGGTCCCGAGTTCAGTCCCCAGTACTGCATGCTGTGCTGGCTCTGGAGCCCAGGTGCACTGTGTTGACCCTGGAACTGGGTGTGATGGCGTACACCTGTAATCCCAGCACTGGGGAGGCTGAGACAGGAGGATCACTATGAGTCCGAACTGTGTAGAGATCCTATGTCCAAAATTTATACATATATATATATATATATATATATATATATATATATATATATATATATATATATATATATATATATATATATATATATATATATATATATATATATATATATATATATATATATATATATATATATATATATATATATATATATATATATATATATATATATTACCCTATGTCTCTCACTAACACACTCTGCGATTCTTTCCTGTGACAATGGTCAAAAACTTGCCACTTGCCTTGGCTGAGTTGAAGTCCCCATTTCCTCTTTAAAGGGGCTGTCTGAGATCCTGTCCAATGACACCCTCAGGCCCCAGGTGGGCCTACCTCACTCTGCAACCCCTACTTGTGGGCTACCAAGTGAGCTGCAGTCTTCTCTGTGGTCTGTCCTGTAACTCCATCACACCTGTCACAGTGCAACCGCTGAGGCCACCTCCCCCCACACAGTCTCTATTACCTCGAGGAAGTAGGTCTCTGGGGTAGAAGCAGCCGCCTCAAGAGTGTTATGGTTTAGACATGCGATGTCACCCCAGAGCCTCATGTGTTGGGAGGGTGAGTGGATGTAGGGGTGCTGTACTCACCAGTAAATCAGTTGATGGAGGGGCTTGATGTTAGGACGAGAGATGGGGCCACGGAGCACGGCCTGCTCGGGGCATCTCCCTCCAGGGCCTCGCCCTCTCTCTGCTTTCTGGCCACCAGCCATGAGCTGCTGTCTTCCACTGTGCAGCTTCTGCCTGGGAGCCAGGCAAAACTACGGACTGAACCCACACAACTGTGAGCCGAAATATACCTCTCCTCCCTTAAGTCAAGGACGGCAGGTACTTGGTCCCAGCGACAAAAAAGGGACTAGTACACAGGTCAGAGGAACTCTTTCATCTATTCTAAAATTAAAAACCCAACCAACAAAACAAGTCCTGAGTGCTTTGCTCCTTGACCACCATGTTTCTCTTTGTCCTGGACCAGTACACTTTGACTTCCTTTCTTTTTATATGCATATCTGAATTTCCTTTCAAATGTCTTTTTATAATACTGTTTATTATTGTCTGCCTTCAGAACATATACTCAGCACTTTTCAAAGGGCTGTGATTTCTTTGCTTTTGTGTGGAGGCTTCCCTCTGCAGGAGGATCCCAAAACAATTTCTGAAAAAGTTGGTGCATCTGGACTCACTGATAAGAGACCCTGTTGTGTGGGTCACTGAGGACTGAGGTGAGGCTGGGGTTAAGCTCAGTGCATGCCTCGTTTTATCCTTGTGTGCTAGACCTGAGAACGACTGCCCCCCTCCCCGGGAGCTGTGTCCTTCTGAGGGTCCCTAGCTGCTTGGTTTGCCCCGCATGCCCTTCCAGCAGGTGGGGGCCGATGGTTTTGTCATTGTCATCATCTCCAGAAGCTCTGCTTGTTGGGGAGCCCTCCATAGATGTCACCTTGAATTTTCTCTCACCTACGGCAGCCCTGTGTCTGGGGATTCTTAGACCCAAAGCAGGAACGCACGCTGAGCTACCCCACTCGGAAGGCGGGCAAGGGCTTGGGGAGGTCTGGCCTCCAGGATCCTCGGTCACAGAGTGAGGCTCCATGGGAATGAATGGCAAGAGGGATCATTGTGTCCCACTGCTGCTGCTTGGCTGTCGACCTACGTCTTGGCCCCTGTGCCAAATCTATTGCACTCAACTATGGGCACAGATTGGTTAATGTGGAGCCCGCTTTCCCTTCTTGGCATGCAGTGTGGCATTTTGACGTGTGCCTACCCTCTGAGAATCCACTATGGCCATCAAGAGAGTGCACGTGTTTGTCTGTCATACCCAAAAGCTGCCTCACGGTCCCTGCTGGCTCCTGTTCCTCCACACAACTGCAGCCTTTTGAGCCTGGGCTGCAGAGTTCTATGTGGACCTTGTTTCTGGACGTTGCTTTCACCCAGAATGACTATTCTGGTTCACTCCTGGTGTCGTGTGCGTCTCGGTCCATTTCTTGGCATCTTCCTTGAAGGCCTGCAGCGAGCTACCTTGGTTGCTTCCTCATCACTCAGCTGAGGTGGCAGGAAGAGGTATTTGCTGTGGCTGGAGTGCGCCCCAGCAAGAGGCTTGTTGAGGCCCTGGCCCAGTGCCTGTGACAATGGCCTTTTTTGGAAGGGAGGCCACCCAGATGAGCCCTAAAACAGAAGGTGGTGTACACCCAGGCAAGCCCACAAGGGAGCATGAGGTGAAGTCTCGGGGTGTATACGTGGTAGAAGGTTTTCCAGAGGGAGTCAGAGACCAATTGATGCCTGTAGAAGCCAAGGAACCCAGCAGCCAATGGAAGCAGGCGATGCAAGGAAAAAGCTTAAACCCATCCAGGCAGGAGTCTGAGGATCTGCAGAGGGGGCAGGGCTGGCTAACAACCTGATTTCAGACCTCTATCACACACCGGAGCATAGGGAAATCTGCCCAGGGGCTAGCAACTGGCTAGGAAATCAACTCAAGGGTCCCACCAGCAGCAGGGACCTGCAGTCTCCTGTTACAGCCATGTCCCCCAAGCCTCAGGTGTTGGAGTGTGAACTTCGGGGTGTGTCTGTGAAGATGACTGGTGTCCCTGTGACAAGAGGAGACTACAGCACAGAGGGAAGGGCAGACGCAGAAGAAGATGCAGCTGCGAGCCAGGAGCGAGGCCTGGGAGCAAACAGCTCTGCCAACGGGGTCTGGGACTTCTGGCCTCAGGGCCAGGAAGGAAACACATTCCAGTTAAGCCATCTCGTCGGTGGTGCCTCATGGCCGCCCTGGCAAATGCTGCCATTCACTCCAACCCAGTAGCCCCCAGCTGGGCTTCTGGGGAAGACACCTGGGGCTCCCTGTCTGCCTGCCAGCCTCCTCCAACACTCCCTCCGAGAAGTGTGGATCAAGTCGGCACACTGCGCCTGCCTGGCCCTCCCAGGAGTCCCCAGGGATGGCCCGGAAGACCTCTGAGCCAGGCTGCTTCTCTGGCCTCTCCTGAGGGAGGCTTTTTGGCAGGGGTGGTGGAATGGGCCTTTTCTGGGTGACCTGGGAGACCCTGTGCGAGGCTTACGCATGCACGACCACATATGGGCATGAGCTGCTTCTCCATCCGGGGCTGAGACTGCAGCAGCCCTAGAAGTGGCTCTTTCACATGTCGGCCCTCTGCTGTCTGCTGGATCTGAGGGCTCATCTTCCAGAGCTGCCTGCTCCTGAGAGGAGCCGTGTTCCTGAGAAGCAGAGCAGAGATAAGCAGAGAGAGTCAGTCGTCCTGTGGTTGTGTTTATTCTGCTTTTGTTTTTCTTAACAGGTAGAAAAAGTAGACCCCAGAGAGAGCGAGGGGCCTGCCACAGGTAGCACAACTATTGGGAGGTCAGCTGAATACAGAGACTGGGCTTCAGAGCCGCCCAAACCTTCAGTCTCTTCAACACAAGCACTGCCTGCCTTCTCCCATCTAATTGGGTCACTCAAGTAGTTATGTCAGCATTTGGAATGGGCTGCGGAGAGTGTATAAATGTTAAGTGTTTCAGTACCTTACTTATTACAGCAAAATCTAGCTCATATCACTGTTAATGAAACTGTGATTTTAACAGAGAGGTTTTATTACAAAAATAAATTTCAGTAATAACTGCTCAAGCAGACATTTTGCAATTAAAAATAAAACTGCACAGTAAAGAGAAATGAAACTAAGTTGTCCTCTCTCCCCCCACCTTCCGCCCACCCCTTGCTGCACAGTACTGCCACTGGAGTCGGTGGTGCTGGCATTAGTCTGTTTAATGGGGCTCTGCTCTCCATATAATTGTACCATTTCATATTTTTAGCTCCGGACTGATTTCCTGACAGGGACCCTTTCAGTCTTTAACAATCAGCTCTTTAAAAAATCAGCCTCTTAGAAAAGTTAGGCACAGTGACTCAACTCTGTAAATCCTAGCCCTATGGGAGGCTGAGGCAGGAGGATTGCAGGTTCAAGCCAAACCTGGAAAACTTAGTCTGATCTTGTCTCAGACTAGGAAAAGAAAAAACAAAAAAAAACTTTAAAAGGATTGGGGATATAGCTTAGTGAAAAGTCCTGGGTTTGAAATACTAACAAAAAAATCAACCACTTGAATGTATTTCTACTTCATGAAATCTCAAATTCCCACCTTTTCCACTAAGGGCACTAATCCCACGAGGAGGACCACAGCCTCACTACCACATTTTATCCAATGACACCCAAAGGCCCCATCTCCCAACACTACCAGACTGGGAACCAACGTCTTATTTTGGGGAGGGGTTTGTTTGTCTATTTGAGACAAGGTCTCGCTGTGTAATTCAGGTTGGTGTTGAACTCACTATGCAGCCCAGATTGGTCTCAAACTCACAGAGATCCTTCTGCCTCAGCCTCTGGAGTGCTGGGATTACAGGTGTGCGCCACCATGCCCGCCAGGGAACCAGGGCCTTAATAAAGGAATTTGGAATTCCGTAGCACCCATAAAATAAAATGATGGCTAAAGCGTCTCGTTGGCTAATCTGCACAGAGCTCATGCACACAGCTGCCCTTGAGGTCACTTAGTGGAAACA
Source organism: Ctenomys sociabilis (assembly GCA_004027165.1). Lineage (NCBI taxonomy): Eukaryota > Metazoa > Chordata > Mammalia > Rodentia > Ctenomyidae > Ctenomys > Ctenomys sociabilis. The sequence goes on along the minus strand of PVKA01013711.1, from coordinate 47,730 downwards.
GTCCTTGCATGTCTGCTGTGAAAAAACTATTCTTTTCCTCCAAGCAATGAGACCCCTAGCTCTTGGATAATCTCCCCCTGATTATTGCTGTATTAATTCCTCACTTCTATAACCTTTGTGCAGCTAATGGAGGAAAGCTCTTTAAAGAGGGAAGAAGTTAGGCTGATGCTCCTTATGAGAGGTGCGGGTGAGGCACCCTCTGCAGATTCTCTTCTGTGGGGCTTTCTGTACACGTTGACACAGATAATCTTTGCTTCTGCAGCACATACATAAATATTATCCCATGACTAGCATATGGTGCTGCTATGTGTCTTTTAAGAAAATCTCCAGCCAAACCCAATATTTCTCTGATCCACCGTGAGCGTGGGGTATTTATAGAGCAGTAATAACATTTGAAAACTCTGTAAATTGGACCAGCCAGATAGCTCAGTGGGATAAAGCACCTGCTTAGGCAGGCAGAGGAACCAGGGCTCGATCCCTGGCATGCCCTGCTGCCCACATCCCCAGGGTGGACTGAGATGGTGACTGAGACTGAGCGTGGTGTCACACGCCTGTAATCCCAGCACCTGGGAGGCTGAAAACAGGAGGATCACGAGAGAGAGAGCCCCTCCAGGAGGAGAGTCGCCATCTTGAATCCTGGGGGTTGAACCCAGGGCCTTCACATTGAGCTATATCCCAGCATTTAAATTTTTTTTTTTTAATTTTAGAAAAGTTACCCAGGCTGGGCTTAAACTTGTAATTCTCCTTCCTCGGCCTCCCAGAGTGCTGAGTTTATATGCATGTGCCACCACAGCTGGCTAAAATTGTTTTTTTTTGCCGCATTTTCCTTGATTACCTCAGAAGAGCCTCGGGCCTCCCTACAGAGGGAAACTGTAGAGTCGAAGAATCTTAGAACCAGATCAGTGAACTGAGGCTGAGCTAAGTCATTGACTTAACCAAACCTTCCACTTTGTTATCGAACAGTGAAGGCGGAAGTAGAACCTGCATCTTTTTTTTTTCCTACACCAGTGCTCAGTGTATTATCCCTGGTTTGTTTGTAATACTGTGTGCTACTAGGTTCAGCCCTATTTTGTTTAATATGCATTACTAAGAAGCCCACTGGATACCAGCTCCCTTTCAGGTGTCTACTCCGTGCAGCGCCCTCTGGTGAGGGCCCCTCATTTAATTTTCACTAGAACCTTATGGTATGGGGTAAGCATGAATCATCCCCACTTTACACATGGGGAAAGTAAGGCTCAGAAAAGTTGAGCCTTACCCAAAGTCCCAGGACTAGTAAGACATGGTTAGAACCTGAGATGATCCAGCTTCAGCCGTCAGAGTGGGGAAGGAGTAGAAGGTAGCCTTGGAGACACCAGCAGGAGAGCTCTTCCCTGGCAGGCTGCAGACGTGGCCACTGAGGAGAGCAGAGAGTCCTTACTGGTCCTTGTTGTGGCCCAGGAAGCTTATATTTGTAATCTCATGGAAAGGGTCTTGGAATTCTAGTGGGTTAATTCCAATCAACCACTTCCATTGCAACTTCCATGGCAAGAATTAAGACACTGAGGTATGCATGTATGTCCTAGTATCTTTATTGATATGTATAGAGCTGGCCAGGACTTTTCCTTATCCCTTCGGTTGGCTCTAAGCAGCGTGTACTGGCCCAGCCAAGGTGTTATGGCAGGTAGTCTTTGAAGACGGCAGGCACGCAGGCCTGTTTCTGCAGAACCCCTGCCTTATTATAGTTATGAGGAGCCCAGGGATCCTAAGTCCAGCCATGGTAGTGGCTATTGGGAATAAAGGCCTCAACCCCGACCTGAACCCAGGTGTTATTCATTCATGAGGAAAGGAGTGGCTTGAGGATGATTGTGAGAATAGCAGGAAGTATACAAGTGCTAAGCCGGGCTATGGAGGAGGCTTGAATTCACCTCTGCAATATGCAGAGAGCAATCTACATTACACAACTGAGATGGTATCTAATGTTCTGGGGTCAGTGCTTCGGCTCTGATGCGTAATCTTTCAACCCCCAGGAAGTTGTAGCCTCTATCTGGAGTTTTCCAGTCTAATTCCAGCTCACACAAGGGAACAGCAGGCAGGGGTTCCAAAGAAATATGCCTGCATGCCTGCCATCTTTGTGTGTGTGTGTGTGTGTGTCTTTTTGAGACAGGGTCTCACTTTGCAGTTCAGGCTGGCCTTAAGCTCACTTTGTAGCTCAGGCTGGTCTCGAACTCACAACAATCCTCCTGCCTCAGCCTCCCGAGTGCTGGGATTACAGGCATGCGCCACCATGCCCGGCTATGCCTGCCATCTTAAAGACTACCTACCATCAGCATCTTGGCTAGGCCAGTATGCACTGCTTAAAGCCAACTGGAGGGATAAGGAAAAGTCCTGGCCAGCTATGTACACATCAATATGTGGACATAGGGTCAGCTCAGCCAATATGGAGGCAACTGCTCCTCCTTCAAGGGGAGTCATCCAGGTGGTGCTCCACAACTGCTGGATACACACATTGCAATTTGCCCTCCACAAGTGCCATGCTTCGGACCTGGACCAGGTGGGGCCTGGCCTTGATTTGGGGCCACACTCTTATTCTGTGGGAGATAGGTATGTGATTACCATCACCACTTTGTGACCCAAGCTGATTTGAGGGACAATCAGGAACTCCTGACCCCAAAGTTCAGCACAGACCTCAGAGGTGAGCCTCCGCCCGCTGAGGAGGGGGCTGCGAGGGGACTCAGGCTTCTGGGCAGAAGCAACAGAGGGTCAGGGAAGCCAAGGGTGGACTTGAGTTAGTGCAGCTGCCAGAAGCCAGCTCCCAGAGTGCCATACACTGCTCAGGTGGGAGGCTGGGGCAGTCCCAAGGGCTGTGGCATCCGACCATTGACAGATCCGACCTTCTCCTGTGGAGAAGGACTAGGGAAGACGGGGGCAGAGCGCCCGCAGAGCCTGGCACAGGAAACTGAAGGTGACTGTGGCCTGACCATGGTCACACGACAGTGGGAAAAACAGAAAGGACGCCTGTTCTGATGACAGCACATGTAAACCATAGGGAGGTGAAGAATTGAGGAGGGCTCTGGGTTTCAAACCAGGATGGAGAGTAACTTCAGGGCCTGTAGCTCAGCCCAGTGGCACAGGGGGAGGAGAGAGGATGTGCAAAGCCTCCAGCTCACCTGGGGAGGAGGCACGGTGTGAGTGCCGGGCAAGCTGAGGGACGGGGGTGGTGTCCTTTGCAGTGGAGAAATGGGTCGAAGTCACCGGTGAGGGAAGCGGGCAGGTGTTGTGAGGGGAGAACAGTGGGTCAAGTGGAGACTGAGTGGAACAGGGAGGTGACAGCTCTGAACAGTGCCAATGGCAGAAGACCCAGCAGCGCTCAGCAGTGGGCACCGTGGGGCAGGAGGGGCGGGCAGCTTGTCCTGGGTTGGATGCACCAGGGGGTAGGCCGAGGAACTAGGGCACAGGCCTGGGTTCCCCGTCCCTAAGGGCTGCCCCAACACCAGTGGGCTTGGGAGGGGACCCTGGCCAAGCTGCCTCTCCCTTCTGGGGCAATTCAGAGGGGTCCTGTGCCAGGGGTTCTGGGCATGGCACCCCCAGCTCTGCAAGGGCCAGCCTTCCCCTCTGTGACCAGTGATCATTGGCTCTTTGAAGTCATCAGTGTCACCATGAAAGAAGCACAGACAAAGATAGGATGTCGAGGACGCAACCGGGGGAAGGTGCGTGCTGCAGACATAAACTCTCGGCAGTCACTCACAGCTGTTGCTGGAAGCGTAACTCCACTGCAGGGAGCTGGGCCAGGGCCTGGCTGGGAGCTTCCGCCCTCTGCCCTTGGTGAGAGAAGTTAGAGAGGGGCCCCCGTCTCTGCTGGCTCACCTGTTTCTGATGTGAAGTCTTTTAAATGCCTTGACAGTGGACTGAGTCCAATGCTCAGGTGTGTGCTAGGTGCCATTCCAGTGCCACACGTGTGCCCCCTCTGGGTCACATGCCTACACTTAGAGGCGCTGCTCCTCACCTAATCTAGGGAGATGGAGGCTGGCAGGGTGGGGAACTTGTCTTAGTGGCTGGGCTGAGACCTGAACCCACACTGTGTACCCCTGGATCCGTGGTGCTGAGCTGGAAGCTGGGGGACCGCAGCAGACTCCCAAGTCCTTCCTGGCAGAAAACCAAACTGCTTTTGGGCCACTGGGGATTCAGTGGGCAGCCAGGTGTCTCCGGGACACCCTCAAGGGACTGACAGTGTGAGAAGCCACCTTCTAGAGGTTTCCAGGGATTGCTTTGATGGGGCGTACTTTTGGGGAACATTGACACGCCCCAAAAAACAGCACAAAACCAGGCACCAGCTGCTGAACACCGCCCCCCCAGGTACCCCTGCTGTGACTCAGGCATTCCTGTCACTCTGCTGCTGACAGGGGGCTGACAGATCCCTCAGGAGAGAGCTCCAGGGTGTGGAGAAGGTGGCAGTACCAGGGCAGTGGGAGACGCGCACTGCCTTCTCTGCCAGCAGGACCACTCCTTCCTAACACAGCCTGGCAGATGCTTTGCCAAGGGCAGGAGGAGGACAAAGGTCGGTGTGAAACGTGGCATCATTTTTGTGGCAGGAGGCTGACGTGCTGCTTGCAGGTGGCTGGAGGCGCAGTAGCTGCCACCTTCAGGAAAGGCCCAAGCTGGCGGGAGCCAGTTCAGTCACTCTGACTTAGGAAAGAAGTTTTGAAGCCTTTCTCTTCTTCTTTACATCACTCCCAGACTCCTAAATCCTAAGCTGTTTTTCCCTCAATACAGATTTATTTTCCAACAATTGGCCCATTGCTATCCTGACACTGACTTCCTTGGAACTGAGTTCAAGGATGTTGCTTTAGGCTGCAAAAGAGTGAGAGCCCAGCAGATTGCTGTAGTTTGTTTTCAGAAGATGAGTTTAATGTTCAGACTTCACCTCCCTGCCACGAAGGCTAATTACTACATCTTGCTGATAAATCAGGCCGTGCAGAAGGTGACGGTGGACACACGCGGCTTCTGCCTGGCGGACGCCATGGGGGGCACAAAGAACTCTCCCGTGCTGTGCATGGGAGAGAGAGGAAGCTGCTAAGATTAACCACCCAGAAAAGCCCCTTCCCTGACTGCACGCAGAGGTAATCAGTAGTCTAAAAGGAGGTAAGGTAAGGGGAGATAATGGAAGGACTGAAACAAGTCATTGAGGTTTTATTTACAAACACAAAGAGATTGTGAATCTTTCAGTAACTGCTACCTGAGAGGACCTTTGATCCTCAATCCTTAACACAGCCCGAAAGTCATCTTTTCAAAACAAAAAGCCACGAGGCCTAGGTCTATTGCTGTGCACGGTGTAATCCCTGATCGATAAGCCACAGATTTTATTAGAAGTGTTAGATGTGTAAAGGCCAGGATGTGTTTCTCAAGTTGTGATTTGGATCCTGGAACAGACCCTGCTGAGGACAGTTTTTAACAGTGGAGGAGTTTATCGTGTAGAATCAGTCAGGGCATCTGCATCCTCGCCTTTCTGCTGTGAACCACAAGCTCGTGATCAGCAAGATGAAGACAGGCCAGCTGGGAATGAGCCTCAAACGGCCGCCCAGAGGGAGAGGGACAGAGCCAGCAGGGAGGGGTCCTCAGAGGCGGGCTTTGATGGAAGTACCCGGGGCCCCGTGGGCCGTAGAGGCCTCTGTTCAAACCCTCATGGCAGTGCTCACCTCCCACCTGGCCATTCAACATGGTGGTGTTCATGGCTCTGCACCTCAGTTTCTTACAGGAAAAGGGAGCCCTTTGTCACAGGCTTGTTCTGAGGACTCGGGGAGGTAGTGGTTCCTTGGAGTGCAATGGGTGCTTTGCACCATTTCCCTTGGCCAGCATCCACACTCCCTCCCACTCGTGCTGGCGTCAGCGAGAGGCACGACTTACCTGGCACAAAGCAGGCAGCAGATGGGCCTTGGGGCGGCCTGGGCCTCAAATCTGGGTGGAGTGAAACTCCGGTGCTGGGCAGAGTGAGAGAACTTACAGAGCTGCAGACCTCGGGGTTAGGGGAAGGGGCGGATTGTGGGCCCTACTGCCTGGGCCCCCCTGGATCCTGCAGCTGCTCTCACAACTCCCCTTTGCTGCCTTAGCCAGCGGTGGTGGGCAGAGCCACTGCTCCTGGAGACCAGGGGAGCAGCGCTACCTCTGGAGCCTCTCACACACGTGATCAGCCAGAACACAGATCGCAAATTCACCATGGAATAGAGAAGAACCGTAGGACCCCTCCACCATGCCTAAGCCAGGGGTTCCAGGACATCAGAAACATGTCACTGGCCGGGCGTGGTGGCGCATGCCTGTAATCCCAGCACTCGGGCGGCTGAGGCAGGAGGATTGTTGGTGAGTTCGAGACCAGCCTGAGCTACAAAGTGAGCTTAAGGCCAGCCTGAACTGCACAGTGAGACCCTGTCTCGAAAAGACCAAAAAAAAAAAAAAAAAAGAAACATGTCACTGATCCCTCAGGAGGGTGTGAACTTGGATCCCACAGGGGCTGGGCAGCCAGGAGGTAGTGGGGACAGCCAACATTCACCCAGGAGCCCGAACCGCTATTTTGGGGGTCTTAACCCTCTACCCCTTTTTTCTGCTGCAGCACTTTCCTTGTGGGGAACAGAATCACTGCCTTTTATTCTGATGAGACTGTGTTTAGCTGCAAATTATACAGCAAACACTGGCTCCCCCAGGCGGGCGGGGGGAGGCATTGACTGTGCTTCTTTGTTAGATTAATAAGATTACAACAATCTGGCAGGCTTTCAAGTGTTTATTTTCAAAACCTCACTACAGAGGGTGCTGGTAACAGTACCCGGTAGACCAGGGGCAGGTATTAGAATAGAGCTCAGTTCTGTTCCAAGCCCGCATTTCTCCACACCAAAAAAAAAAAAAACAAGGTCATTAATCTTTGATCTCTGACAGCTGGTAGCCGTGCACCCTACAACCCTTTTTCTAATCAACAGGCGTACTGCATATGTGCTTGTCTCCTTTGGCCCAAGGATTTTAAATGGTCTTGAAGGGGTGACCTTTCTGGTGAGACGCACTTCCGGCACCCTTCGGAGGCAGCTGAGGACGCAGACTGTCCTTCGGTTTTTTTTTTTTTTGTCTTTTTTTTTTGTCTTTTTGAGACAGGGTCTCACTATGCAGTTCAGGCTGGCCTTAAGCTCACTTTGTAGCTCAGGCTGGTCTCGAACTCACAACAATCCTCCTGCCTCAGCCTCCCGAGTGCTGGGATTACAGGCATGCGCCACCACGCCCGGCTCTCGGTTTGTAACCAGATGAATTTTAGCGAAGTTTACCAACAGTAAAGTCAGGGAACGCAAATCCTGTTTTCCTGCTGCCTTGTATGCGCTATCACGTTCTGGCCAGTGCAGCTCCCCGGCAAGAACGGGCCACCTTGTGTGGCAGGGAAGGGATTTGGAAACAGTGAGGCATAGTCCTGGGGGGCTACTGCTGGGGATGGCTGTCTTTGTTCTTTTTTCTTTTTAAGAACTGAGGACTGAACAGAGGCTTTTGCACATACGTGACAAGTGCTCTAGCCATGAACTACAACCCAAGTCCTTTTTATTTTACTTTTAATTTTGAGAAAGGTCGTGCTAAGTTGCCCAGGCTGATCTTTATTTTGATCTTCCTGTCTCAGCCTCCCCACCCCACCCCCACACACAAGTAGCTGGCATTGTAGGCGTGCACCTCTACACCTGGCTTCAGCCTGCTAATCTTTACCACCTATCCCTGCAGATTTTCTGGGCTGTTCCATGGTGTGAGTAATATGAGGATTATCTAATAAAAATTTAACTCACCATATGTCTGTTTCCGAGGGCTTACACCAGGCTGGGCTTGGACTCCTCTCACCTCCCAAGTGCACAAACTGGAAGAAGAACCTTCATCCTGGCCCACTCCACCTTTGCAAACCCTTGTCCTGCCATGACCTCCCAGGATGGCCCTGTTCATGCCCATTCTCCCTCTTGCCAGCCCACAATGGTGACATGGAGTTCCCTGGTGTGACCGTTCAGTTCCTAACATCCTAAGCAGCCTCCTGCCTCTGGACTGGCCCAGTCCCTTTGGCCTATCCCCCACCTTGTTACCCTCTAGACCTCATCCCTAGATCCTTCACCTTCCCCTCTTCTGAAGGGCCAAACCTGGGAGTAGGGTTTCCTTGCCTGGCTGTAGACTTGACTATTTCCCTGTCTAGTTTTACTGTGAGGCTATGAGCTCTGTGGGAGCCCGTCAAGTTCAACTTTATGTCCTCTGCACTGAGCTTACGATGCTCTAAGTATTAGGGGATTAGTAGAAGTTAAATGAGCAAATGGATGAATGAACAAAAGAGGAGTGAGTATAGAGTTTGTCTCAGTTACTCTTCTCTCATTGCTGAGACAAATACCTGACACCCAAAATGAAGGAAGGAAAGGTTTATTCAGCTCACAGTTCCTGGAGGTTTCACTCCATTCTCAGCTGGCTCCAAGGCAGAGGGGCTCAAGGCAGAGGGCCACAGTTCATGGTGGTGGCCAAGAGGAGCCAAGGCAGGAGCAGCAGCAACAATGGCAACAGAGGAAGCCTATCTCTCTGTCTCTCTCATTCAGGCTCTCCGCCCCAGGCTGGGGGAAGCACTCACACCCATAATCCCAGCGGATCATGAGTTAATCTCAAACTCTAGAAGTCCCTGCCCCATGATTGTATGAGGCTTTAGGAGGACAGCTAGACACAAAATATGGTTGCTAGCTTTATCCAAAGGACTTTCCTGGGGCTGGGAGATAGCTCAGTGGTCTAAGTGCCTGCCAAAGGACTTTCCTGCATAAGCAGTTTCATTCCTCATGCAAGGTAGCTATTATTGTCAGAATTTGACAGAGATAAAATATAAAAATACTGATAGTGCCAACACCGAGGGCCACGTAGCGAGTGCTTAGCATGTTTGTTTTTACCTTACAACAGCTGTGCAAGGGAGGCAGGCATCTTTCATAGCTGAGGAAACTGAGTCTTATAAACTCTAAAGCCTGAGCTGATACTGGCTCACATCTTAGGACTCCAAAACATCCCTGATGCAATGTTTTCAGTGGGGAGGACCAGTCAGTTCCAGCCACAAAAGGGTCCGTGCGCGATGTTAAAGGACTGATGTTAAGTTCTCATGAGAACTGGGCAGCAGGGGCCGCGGGACTGACATGGACCGAGGACCAGAAGTGGCAGCAGGCAGGCCAGACCTGGGTCGGGGACCCAAGGGACACTGTGAGAGGTGGGCAGTGGCCAGAGCCCAGGAGCTATCACTTGCTCTAAGGTGAGGCTCTTACGTAGCAGGAGTGGACACTGCAGGGTCTTTTCCACGTTCCCCTGTGTCACACAGGAGGAAGCTGGAGGCTGGAGACAGGCTGCGGCAACACCTGGCCCAACCATCGCTGAGCTGAGATGCTGACAGTATTTCCATGCCCTGCCCCTCTCCATCCTCAGGCTAGGGAAGTGTCTCCGCTGGCCCCTGCCCAGCTGGTTCAGGCTGCCAGGTTCCTGTGCTTGCTGCCTCCACCTTCAGGGCTCCCTTCCTTGCCTCCCTCAGCATCTGGAGAACATCTTTCCGCCGTTCAAGCTCTGCCTGGATGTAGGTCCCCCCAGGTGTCTCTATAAGCGCAGCGGAGCGAGGGGCCCCACCTGTGTACACCTGTAGCTGGTGTGCTCAGGCACCAGGCCTAGGCACTGAGTCCGCCCCTCTGCCTCTCCTGGCTGACTCTGAGCTCCTGGGCGGCCCAGACTACGTTCACCCTTGTGTTCCAGCCGAGGGCAGTGCCTGGCAGTCAGCAGGAAGTCCAGTGAATGAACACATGCATGAGCAAGTGAGCCTGCCTAGGAAGGAGTGAGTAACAGGTGAGGGAGTGAAGATGTTACGCTCGTCCCTTTTTCCGCTACCACGATGTCCTGGGAGAGCAAGCTACGCTTGTCACTGTCTGGCTCACGCTGCACTGTCTTGAAAAATGCTTTCTAATTAAACTTCATTTCTGTAAAATTAATGAGTGTCTCACTGGGAAGTTGGGAAGCTTGAAACACATGCAACAAGCAAAAAATGCTTCAGTGGATTGGGGGAAGGAAAGAAGAGAGAGGAAGCAGGACGCGCTTTGGTGACAATCTCTTGAGCAAGACTCAAGAGGAGAAATATCTTCAGACCGAAAGTTGTGTTGTCCCCTCACAAGTGACCTCAAAGTGTTCTTACTTCACCTCTTTCCATTAGCTGACCGGGAAAGCCAATGAGGACAGGCTTTGAAACTGGTACCAAACCTCAGGGAAGAGATGAATCATTGTTCTGCCTGGATGATAAAATGTTGCCTTGAGGGTCAAATGCTGGCTTTGCCCACGCTTGCCAAAAGGAAGGATGATTTGAATGTTAAGCACATTCCTTTCACTTACTAGACCTACACTAATTAGTGAGAAAACGTTTTCCAAAATATAAAAGTAAACCTCTGAATAAGCACAATTCTTCACAGACACGAAGGAAGTGCACGGAGACGAGCAGCCTAACCTTGGCTGTGAAGCCATCTGTGATTCCAGGGCAAGCACTTTAGAGAGCTGGAGGTGACATGCCGTTGTGCGGTGCTAAATTAAATACCACTACACACGATTAAGGCTTCGAAAAAGTAGTTACAGGCTTCAATAAGCACACTTTTATCATAAGAACACACAAATCGAAAGCCGAAGTAGGACGGTTTGTTGTGCCAAAAATCTGCTCACCCATACATTGTTAGAAAGAGCAGTCGGAAACGAAATCTGAAATTTGTTGCTGTTTCATTTGTTGGTAGCCAACATCTCCTATCTTCCCTGGCAAGGCAGCCATTTTTCTAGGCTGTATTTTGCACACAAAAATCTGCATAGAATGATTTGCATACCAAAAACATGTTTGTAAAAGAAACTGTTTGCATAAAAGCCACGGGGAAATGAGGCTGCCACCGTTGGCTTTGGTATGCACGCGACGCCCCCAGGCTGCACGCTTTTCATTGTCCTCCATGCTGAATTCTTCACAAAGGGTTTCCGTACTTTATGATGCATTAAAAATTAAAGCAACCATATCCTGCGTAGATTCCAAAACAACAATAACACAGGCTAAACCTTTCCTGCTAACAGCCTGTCGATTTTATACTAAAAGGTGGGTAACAGTGATTGTAAGTGCTACAATGTCCTGAGCTTTTATTATAGTTCCATGTGTTTTACATAATCTGTTGCTTATTCTCAGTCTGTCTTTAGGGTAGGTGCTTTGATTCCCTGTTTTACATATGGGGAAACTGAGGCACGTCAGGCTAAGGCAACTTGCCAAAGCTATGCAAGACAGGAGTGAGTGAGCCAGACTTGGAAAAACCTGTTCTGACTGCTCAGCTCTTTCCTGCACCCCCCCCCCCCCCCGCGCGCCTCTGACTTTGCCGCACACCATTGTCCCCAGCGCTGTGGCAACTGTACGAGCGTGGGTGGTGGGGAGTCATGCTGGGAGAGGAGAACTGGACCACTCTGCTTTCGTGCGTGCGTGTGTGTGTGTGTGTGTGTGTGTGAGCGCGCGCGCGCGCAGCCTGGCGGGAGGACCGCTACGGTGTCAAGGCTCGCTCAGGGATGGGATGGGCAGGGGGTGAATGGGCCGCCTGTGATGCACAGGGAGAGGCGCTGCCCGGCCGCGCGGAGGCTGCTCGTGTCGCCGTGCTGCTCAGGGCCTGGATGCTGGAAACCCAGAGTGGTTTGTGTGGGCTTAATTATAAGGCTACTTACAGAGACTTTACCAGCCACAAATCAGCTGCTTTACGCTTACTAGAAAAAAAAAAAAAAAAAAAAACTGGTTGTGGCTCTTTCAAATTGGTTCCTCTGATGAATCTTTTTGCATTTTTCTAGTATGCGGCGTTTGAAAGAAATTGGTCATTTCGGAAAAGTAGAGAGGGGGAAAGCACACAATGAAACGGCTGCCGATGTCTGGGAAAATGGGATTATGCACATTTGCCTTCTTTAAAGAGGTTGCTTCATCTGTAGGGGTGCTTCTTCTCACCAGTTTCCTTATCTAGGACACCATAGAGAAGCACGCATTTAATCATATCCCGGGACCCAGGGGCCATCATTGTCCTCGGGCCCCTGGCTGTGAGGCCTCATTATGCATCAGTCAGTGCTAGAGATCGATTTTGCTGACCTTTCTGGTAATAAATCCCTTCTGATATGGTCTGTGGCAGCTCTGCTTTCCAGCACGTTCCATGCTAAGCAAGCAGTGAGACAGCGAGCTGCTTTGGAGGCGGACAGAGCTAACTGGACACCTGTGTTTGTCCCTACAGTTTGTACACAATCTCTCTGAGCCTCAGTTTCTTCATCTGTAAAATAGGGTAAATAATACAAGATGGACCTTGGTTGACTGCCTAAAAGCCATCTCCCTCATCTTCCGTGTTAACAATGACAGCAACAAAAGAGAATCCCCATTTTGTTGAAGTTGCAGTGTCCCGTAATTCCAGCAGAGAAGTGGACCTGAGCTAAGAACTCCATTCCGACAAGCCAGTGCTTGGCCTACATGAAGGTTATGTGATGAAATTCTGCCCAACTTGGCTGCAGAGGATCTGCCCAGGACTTCTGAGGAAGAGAAAGCCCCCTGGCTGCCCACACTGAGTGCTGTGGCTGAGAGCCATGGATATGAACCTCCTCAGGGGCAGTGATCTATCCAACCCAAGACAAGTCACCAGTCTCCAGAGTTCTTTTTTTTTGGTCCAGAGTTCTTAACAATCAGCAATTTTACAGTTCACTCTGTTGCACGTTGGGTTTTTAGTTGCTTGCAGCCAAAAGAAAAAAATTAATATTTCTCAGACAAATAGCAGCCACTGGTAATGGCTGTAATAAGGGATAAAATACTCAGCACAAATACCTGGCACAATAAATACTGTCTAAATATCAGTAACCTTTGTCAGACTCTAGTAATACTTCACAAGACAGTTTTAAAATATTGCACAGGGCTTTTCCTGTTTCCTCAGCGCCAGGAGTCATGAGTAGCAAATCCTCCTGTAAGAGGCGGTGTGCGAGGTCCTGCACAGGAACCAGCGCAAGCACCGGAAGATTTTGGAGACTGTGGAGTAGCAGGTCAGCTTGAAGATCTATGACCCTCAGAAGGACACGCGCTTCTCTGGCACCTCAGACTGAAGTCCACATCCTACCCCAAGTTCTCCGTGTGTGCCCTGGGGAACCAGCAGCACTGTGACGAGGCCAAGGCTGTGGACATCCCCAGTGGACACCAAGGTGCTGAAGGAGATCAACAAGAATAAGAAGCTGGTTAAAAAGCTGGCCAAGAACTACGATGCCATTCTGGCCTCAGAGTCTCTGATCAAGCAGATCCCACGGATCCTGGGACCCGGCCCCAATAAGCCCGGCAAGCTCCCTTCCCCGCTGACCCACAGTGTTTTCATGGTGGCCAAAGTTGACGAAATGAAGTCCGCGACCAAGTTCCAGATGAAGAAGGACCTGTGTCTGGCTGTGGCTGTTGGTCACGTGAAGATGACAGATGACGGACTTGTGTACAACACCCATCTGGCCGTCAGCTTCCTGGTGTCACTGCTCAAGAAGAACTGGCAGAACTTCCAGGCCCTGTACATCAAGAACACCATGGGCAAGCCCCAGCGCCTGTATTAGGGCACATGCTAATAAATGTCAGTGCTACTGCAAAAATAAAGTAAAATATTGCACAGGGCTGGGGAGATAGTCCAGAGGTCTGAGAGCCTGCCTGGAAAGCTCAAGGACCTAAGTTCAACCCCCAGAACACTGGGCACACCATGCCAGCCACGGAGACCAGGCATGGTAGCACACACCTGCAATTCCAGTGCTGAGGAGACTGAGACAGGAGGATCACTATGAGTCCAAGCTGCACAGCGAGACCCTGAACCAAATAAATAAATAAATGATTAAAAAATAAGACACTGCATTGATAAGCAAGATGAATGTTACTAGTTTTTAGCATTACAACAATAAAGCTTTATATTCTTGGTAAGGGGGTAGGGTGGGTGGAAACAGAGGGAAAGGCAAGGGCTGCAGCAGGAAGGCCTCCTGCCTGGGGGTAAGATGAAGCCACAGCAGAGCTCAAGGAGCCAGCGCTTCTGGAGATGAAAGGACCGGGGTTCTTGCCAGGTTTCCATCCACCCACTCACGAGCAGATAATTGCCTTGTCAGCAGCCTGGACTAGGCTGAGGCCTGATAATTACGTGTATGTGAATAATTACACGTGTGTGAATCACCAGCCTTACAAGGGGGGAGGGCTCTTTCAACCCACATACAGTACTCTCTCCAGAAGCCCCAATGTTTCCAGGACTTTCTAAAAGCATGTTTTATCTCTTTATGAGAGGAAAGATAGATACACCAATCTAGAAGCATATAATTGAATAACATAGGGCCTGTGGTGTAGCTTAGTGGTAGAGTGTACTTAGCATGCAGAAGGCTTTACGTTCAATCCTCACCATTAAGGTTAAAGAAAAAGAGACAAAGCAAGAACAAAAGAACAGTTTTTAATGGTATAGTTGATTCTCTTGGATCACCAGCGTAATTCACAGGACTACAGATAGTTTACACAAATTATTGAATTTTGAAATACAATCTACTAGGACAAAATAAGAACACAGCGAGATGATACGTACATTGTGGAATAGCACATGCATAATAGAGGTGACACCTCAGAGTAGCTACTTTTATCTTAAAAGTAAGCCAAACCTCTTTCTTCACTGTGTACTTTAACAAAGAGATAAAAGACTGGATTACAGACTAGCGCTGGAAATCAAACACACATTTATGTGCTCGAGGTCCATATCCGCTTCTGTGTAGGGCCAGTGTGTGTCCATCCACACCTAATATTTCCCACAGCTAAGGTGCATTGATTTTTGTGTCTGGTGGCCATGAGGCTTTTTAAATTCCTAAATTAGTAATCATACTCAGCATATCTATTAGAGGAAAGTAGTAAGATAAAAATTCATCAAGATTTACAAACAAAGGTTTATTTCCAATCATTTTGCTGTTACTTACAGAAAACTGCCCATTCCTAAAAACATGGACTAGGACTGGGGAGACGGCTCAGTGGAATAAGTGGTTCCCCGGCAAACACAAAGGCCTGAGTTCAACCCCCAGTTCTGGAAAAAAAAAAAAAAAAAGATCCTAACAACATGGGCTAAGGTTCTCATGTATTATTGTACATGCACCTGAATTTCTTAAAACCCATCTGTTCCTCTTTCCTCCTTTACAGCAAAGGGCAAACTTGGCAAGAGCTCAGCTTCACACACTGGACAGTGATTGTCCAGAATCACCGATGGTGTCACTCAAGAACAAGCTGTCTCGTCTTCCTCAGTGGTGACATCGACCCTTTACGGCATCGTGGACTTCATGTTTGCTAACACGATCCACCATCTTGAAATGTGTGATTCGGTGGTTCTGAATGGAGTCACAACATGCTGTATTTTAATTCCAGAACATTCTCACCTTACCCTCAAAAAATCAGTCTCTTCAGCCCTTGCTCTCTGTCCCTCCCTCTCACCCCTTCTGCCCACTGCCCCAGCCTCTGGCAGCAATGTCCTTCTGTCCCCACAGGTTCAGCTAATGAGCACATTTCCTATAAATAAAATCATACAATATGCGGCTTTGTGAGTCTGGCTTCTTTTATTTCGCATAATGATTTCAAGGTTCATCCACACTGTCACATGTAGTTTACTTCTTTTTATAGAAAGTAGAACTGTACTCCTTTTTATAGTGAAAATATTCCAGAGTGAGATTTGTAGCATTTTTATCCATTCACTAGTTGATAGACTTTGGGGCTTTTACTCCTCTGGGGCTTGGATAAAAGATCTCATAATTTTTTTAAATTGAGGTGAAGTTTATATAACACAATCATTTTTAAGTATATAATTAAGTGATAAAGTATTTATAATATTTTTATTACTACCTTTCTTTACTTTCACCCTATTACTTACTGGACTAATACTCCATATCCATCAAATAATCACGCCCCATTTCCCATGCTGCTGGTGACACTAACCTGCTTTCTGTCTTGATAGGATTTGCCTATTTTGGGAAAATTATACAAAAAGAATCAAACATGTGACCTTTTTTGTTCAGCCTTTTTTTTTTTTTTTTTTTTTTTGTCTTTTTGAGACAGGGTCTCACTATGCAGTTCAGGCTGGCCTTAAGCTCACAGCTCACTTTGTAGCTCAGGCTGGTCTCGAACTCACAACAATCCTCCTGCCTCAGCCTCCCGAGTGCTGGGATTACAGGCATATGCCACCATGCCCGGCTTTGTTCAGCCTTTTAGTTAGCGTATGTTTATGACATTCACCCAAGTGGCGGTATGTGTATTTTCATAGTTGAATAATATTCTACCGTACCACTGACAACCTGTAGGCTGTTTCTACTTCTCAACTCTGTGCCTATTTATTTATTTAACGTATTTGGTACAGCGTCTCACTGTGTAGCTAGACTCGCAGAGATCCTCTTGTTTTCAGCCTCTCCAGAGCTAGGATTGCAGGTGTGCATCACCACCACCAGACTTGGTCACCATCTCAGCATGCCCAGGGGCAGGGCTGGCACGGCATGTGGTGCCAGGGATTGAACCCTGGTCCCTGAGCTTGCCTAAGCAGGTGCTTAGTCCGCTGAGCCATCTTGCTGGCCCTATATGCCCCTTTAACACTGCCACGGTCCTCATTCTCGGCCAGCGCCGCTCTCTTTCACCTGGATCACAGCAACATTTCAGCTGCCCCTAGTCTACCTCTCCCTGCACAGCAGCTTAAAGGCGTAACACCCTTCTGGGGTTTTCTATGGCTATGAGAAAACTCTAAGAGGTGCGTACCATTAATGAGAACTACATGGCTTGGTTGCCCACACTCTGCCCGCATTTCCATCGCCTTCTCAGCAGCTGAGGAGCTCATGCCCTGGTGAACTTCTCCCAGGTCCCCACAGCCAGGAGGCGTGCACGGAGCTGCACAGCTGCTCTGGGCTAGTCTGGTTTCTGCCTACCTCTCACCTGGAATGTCGTCTAGATCTGTAGTCTTAACCACTCATTCTTCCTTGTAGCATTGGCGTGGTTGTAATTTCTGTTTCTTACAAGACCATAAAAACTCTCCAAGGACAAGAAAGTGCATTAGGCACTGACCCTCACCAAAACACCACCAAAATTTTAGAACCACCAAGAATCTCAAAATATTCAACTAAAACCAGCAGACGCATACACACAAGCCTAGTTACAGTCACATTATTAATCCCCTTCTTACCCCCTACACAATACAATCACAAAAATGAGACCAAAAAAGAAAAACAGAAAATGAGCCAGTCTTGTCAACAATATTAAATTCTGACTTTTTTGCAAATAGTGTGTTATTTTAATCTAAATAAATAAATAGTTTAACTTTAAGACCACAAAAACAAGGGTACTGTCACTGAATGCCTGCCTATTAAAATGTGATCTGGCTTCTGTAATTTCGTCTTTGAAAGGCTCAAAAGAAATATTTTCTAAAGGTACATTTGTGCAGCGAGAAAAATACTCATAACATTAGTGCTTTGATTCTTTCCAAGCTTTATCTTGTGGTATTAACATGTAAATGTGGCCTTTGTTTTTCAAGATTTTACCTATCCTTTTGTTCCTTTTTTCAAAGGACAGATCAGTAGATGAGATTATAGCTTTCTGTCATGAAATTAATTTCACATACTTGAGAAAGTGACTTTAATCACCACCCGGGGGAAAAAGATAAATAGCCTAAGCCAGCTTCCCGGGTGTGGGAACTAAAGATTAGAAGGAAAAAGTAGAAGCCGGGCATGGTGGTGCATGCCTGTAATCCCAGCACTCGGGAGGCTGAGGCAGGAGGATTGTTGTGAGTTCGAGACCAACCTGAGCTACAAAGTGAGCTTAAGGCCAGCCTGAACTGCATAGTGAGACCCTGCCTCAAAAAAAAAAAAAAAAAAAAAAAGAAGGAAAAAGTAGAAAATGGGATCAAATAAAGCCTCATGTTGCAAACGCAGTAGCGCACACAGATTAGTTCCTTCAGGTCAGGAACGAGGCTCTGACCTGGTGCAGAAAGTGACTCGGGCAATGGACTACTGTTTTATAGTTTGATTTCATCTAAACAATTACGTCCTTTTCCACTATTGGGATATGTTACAACTTTCAATTGTACAAAAATTAGGGAATTTTCATCACACACACAAATAGAATACTTTTTACAAACAATTTTGGAAGGGCCTGAGTACAATCCTCGGTTCTGCCAAGAAAAAAAAATTTTTTTGAGGTAATATACAAAACAGTTATGAAAAGAGTAGTCATTGGTTATAACATGGTGCTGAGCTGGAATAATGAAGAAAATAGGGACTTTGATTTAGTCTGTATCATTTATTAGCTATGACTTTGAGCAAATTACCTAGCTTCTTTGTCCATTTATATATAAAATGGACTATTACAAGAATTGATATAAGGAAATAAATATAAATGCCTAATAATACCATATACATACCATGACTTTTATGATAATAGATTTTTTTTTTTCCATTAGTGGAACAGGGGATTGAACTCAGAATCTTGCTCTTGCCTGGGAAGGGCTTATTCCACTGAGCCATCTCACCTGCCTATGATAATAGATTAACAGAAATAATTTCACAGGGCCGGGGAGATGGCTCAGTGGAATAAGTGTTTCCCTAGCAAGCGCAAGGGCCTGAGTTCAATCCCTGATTCCACCAAAAAAAAAAGAAAGAAAGAAATAATTTCACAAAAATCTCTTTCTTTCTTTTTTTAATTGTAAGTTGTTTTATTTACAATGCCAACTTTGCAAAGCACACTAAAGTTAACTGGACAATAACCTGGGAAGAAATCACTTTACAAAAAGAGGGAAAGCTCAAAACGTCAACTTTCTACAGAGAACCCACAGTTCACTTTTAGTCAGAGTAAATAAAACCAGCAACTTTTGCTCAGACTAGAAGGAAGTCAGCCATTGGTTTGTTTTTGTTTTTTTTTTTTTTTTTTTTTTTTTTTTTTTTTTTTTTTTTTTTTTTTTTTTTTTTTTTTTTTTTTTTTTTTTTTTTTTGTCTTTTTGAGACAGGGTCTCGCTATGCAGTTCAGGCTGGCTTTAAGCTCACTTTGTAGCTCAGGCTGGTCTCGAACTCACAACAATCCTCCTGCCTCAGCCTCCCAAGTGCTGGGATTA
>PVKA01013711.1:0-28515 GCA_004027165.1 Ctenomys sociabilis | reverse complement strand
GACTATGCAGTTCAGGCTGGCCTTAAGTTCACTTTGTAGCTCAGGCTGGTCTTGAACTCACAACAATCCTCCTGCCTCAGCCTCCCGGGTGCTGGGATTACAGGCATGCGCCACCACGCCCGGCTGAGCCATTGGTTTGGAATCTATCACTCAAACTGCACATGCAATGAGGACAACACTATGCTAATGCAATTGTTTTGCTGCTGCATTTGTCTACTGCTTGTCTAATATTAACAATTATAAACAGCAGTGCAGCTAGTGTTGGGAACAATCCTCATAGTGTTGCAGTGTCAGGCACAACATTTCACTTCTCTTTCTTTTCACCTTTCTTATTTTTTATTTTAACAGTTGAAATATTCCTAGGTGGAGTATTATATTCATTTGGTATCTCTATGGAAGATGTACCAAACAAAACATGTAATCATTCCACAATTACAGAATTACATATTTGTCATTACGTACAGTTTATGTGGAAAGAACACTTTTAAGAAAAAAACTTGGGAGGATTACACTGTACTAATTTCCATAAAGAGTGAACCACAAAGAATTTCAGGAAATATATCTAAATATTAATCAGCAGTTTTTAAAATTTCAGACTTTTATAATATTCCACTAATACCTGTCAGCAACACTTCCATAATTAATATTCTTTTTCCCCCTCAGTAGACAAGTCTGGATGTACTCTCATTTTTCACCCATCTTCGTTTCTATACATTTCACTCCTCTTCACACCACTGGTTCTCCTTGCATACCTGGGTTTCCTCCTCTTTGGTAAAGTCATTTTTGATGTTAAAAGTCTTGCGAATCTTCTCAGTTTTCCCCTTGATCATATTGGCAACAGTCTTGCATGTAACATTAAGCAAGCCTTTGATGTCTAGGTAGTGTGCTGCCAGAATAAGTTCAAAAAGAGTTCCTTGGTCAACTTTCAGGAATTCTCGGTCCTAAACAGGGTTGTCATCTGTTCGCTTTTCTTTGTTCTCATCATCCTCAGGAGGAGGAGGAGGGTCATCCTTGTGGTGGGTGTATCACTGAAACCTTTTTTAATATTGCTGCATCAACATTTGGTAGAGGAATTGGGTCACCATTCCCTTCATCATCTATTCCCAAATCCTCCAACACGGCCTTGATTGTCACAGACTGTTTGGCAATGTCAACATCAACTTCAAATATCTGTCCACCAGAACTCTGCAACATAACTGAAGGCATGGCGTTTGGTCTCCAAAGGTCTGCGGACCTGAGGCAGATGAGAGCAGGTTGGAGAAAGGCAGCAGTGAATGAAGCCACTGATTTCTAAGTACAGGTGTAGGAGAAGAGTGAGTTCCATAGGTTCTCACTAGGAATGAGCCTACTGCAAAATTCTCAGAGGTGGCTTTGAATTCCAACTTACCTAGAATCTTCAACAAAAACCAGTAAATTTTGGGAAAATTTAGTAAAAGGAGTTTGGGCCTTTAGGGGAGGGAAGTAGGAAGGCAAGTAAAGGCACATGACGGCGGACATGTCTAGCACCGTCTCCGGGCCAGGAGGTCCGCTGCTGCCTGAGCAGGTTCACCTCTGTTCTCTGGCGGCCGGCAAGGGCAGGCCACCTGTTGTTGCTACAAATCAATGTTCTGCTTCTTGGCAAACAGGGAAGGCAGACAGCCTTCCTGCATCGGCTGCCTTTTGTCTTCCGGGTGGCATATTTGTCCTCCCACACACAAATGAAAACATTGAACAGAAGTGTAAATTGTTCTAAAGAATAATACCCAGGAAAGGCCCTTAATAATTCTGCACTGTTTTGCTTGGTTTGAGACAGGGTTTCACTATGTAGGTTAGGCTGGCCTCGACCTCATGACACTCCTCCTGCCTTAGCCTTCTGCATGCTGGGGTTGCAGGTGTGTATCGCCACACTTAGCGTTTGTGTGTGTGCACTCATGTCATCCTAAGTCCCCCTCCACATTTCATTGTCAGCTACCCAGGACCTTACTAGACACACATTTGTAAACCATCAAGTTTTTAAAAATGTGAAGATAGATAGATAGATAGATAGATAGATAGATAGATAGATAGACGGAGACAGACAGACTAAGATGGAAATTGATAGAAAGTAAGTAAACCATCTGTGTCAGTACATGCTAGTAGCATATAACGAATACATTCATTGTGGGAAGTCAGTATGTATATATGGCACGTCTTAGCTGCTTCTCCATCCCCTTCTCCCCATACCCCATCTCTTGATCTTCTTCCCATTTACAAAATCTCTCTCTCTTTACTATTACCTACCATTTATTTTGCTCTTTGATCTATTTATATTTTGGCTGTCAATAGAAGAGAAAGAAAGAAAAAGAAGAGAAAGGATACAATATTTAAACTTGTGTGTCTCATTCGTTTCACTTAGCCTTATGATCTCAAGGTACAGAAAGCCCTTCTATAATCCACATTTCTCATCCTATGGAAAAGTTATTGGAATTCTAGCAAGTTAATTCTAATCGACCACTTCCAGTGCAACCCAATGACTTGTTGCCTTGCTTTAGCACCTCAGCTAGAGCCAATTTGCATGGCCTAGAGGCGACTGAGCAGGCAGGGAGGTGTCCCAGCCAGCTCTGTACCTACCAATACATGGAGGCAGGGCCAGGTTTAGCCACATGGAGACGGCTGCTCTTTTTTTAAGGAGAATCATCAGGTGGTCCTCCACAACAAGGCTCATCTATTGTCCTGCAAATTATTAAAATTTATAACTCTTCATAGCCAAGCAGTATTCTATTGTGCAGAAATTCCACATTTGTACCAATTCATCTGTGGATGAACATACAGGCCACTTTCATGATTTAGCTATTATGCATTATGCTGGTATAGACATGGATATTATATCACTGTAATATGGTGTCTTTAACTCCTCAGAAAATACCTAAAAGGGGAATATCTGGGTTGAATGAAATTTCTACTTCAAATTTTTTAAGGGATCGAATGCCATTTTCTTTTTTTTTATTTATTTTTTATTTTTTAAATTCATTTATTTATTACAGTGTCTCGCTACACATCACGGATTCTTTTTTTGTGGGGGGGGTCAGCTCAGCCTGCCCTGGGAGGAGGGGCTGGCATGGCACGTGGTGCTGGGGCTCGAACCACGGTCCCTGAGAGGCGCTTTAGACCGCTGAGCTATCTTGCCAGCCCTGCATCCCACTTTCTACTGTGGTTGTGCTAGCTCCCACAACAATGTAGAAGCTTCCTTTTCCCCACAACCTCACCAGCATTTGTTGTTATTGGTTTCTTGATAATGACCATATCATTTTTTCTAGGGTGAGAACTGCGGTGTTGTTCACTTTGCATTTCCCTGGTAGCAACATTCAACATTTTTTTTCATGTATTTATTAGCCATTTGTATTTCTGAGAAGGGTCTGCTCTTTTTTGTTGCCTATTTTTTGACTGGATCTTTTTATTCTGTAGAGTTTTGTTTTGTTTTTAGTTTTTTATATATTCTATATACTAATATTCTTCCCAAGGTGTACCTAGCAATTTTTTTTTTCCAATTCTATAAGTCATTTCTTTACTCTGTTGGTTTTTTCATTTTGTTTTGTTTTTGTTGGCAGAACCGGGGATTGAACTCAGGCCAGGGAAATGCTTATTCCACTGAGCCATTTCCCTGGCCCCTTATTTCTTTTGTATACAGGAGCTTTTCAATTTCTTACAATCCTATTTTTTGATTCTTGATGTTATTTCTTTTGCAATTTGCATTCTGTTCAGAAAATCCTTACCTAGGGCTATGATGTCAAGAGTTTATATACCAGACCTTCCAACAGGTTAAATGTTTCTGATTTAGTATTTAGAGCTTTAAACCATTTTGATTTCAGTTTAGTATTTGGCAAGAGATACTGGTCTACCAACAGTCTTGTGCATGTGGATAGCCAGTTTTCTTAACCTGACTAATTATAGCCAGAATCGTGCCAGACATTCCCCTTGGACTATACTTTAAAAAGAAGGCAATCCCTCCCACAGTGAAAATCCATAGAAAGCCTAGACTTTTAGTATACACTAAAAGAATTATCCAGTCTTAGCCGGGCGTGGTGGCGCAGGCCTGTAATCCCAGCACTAGGGAGGCTGAGGCAGGAGGATTGTTGTGAGTTCGAGACCAGCCTGAGCTACAAAGTGAGCTTAAGGCCAGCCTGAACTGCACAGTGAGACCCTGTCTCAAAAAAAAAAAAAAAAGAATTATCCAGTCTTATGAAACAATCACGAAATACCACAGATTTGAACAACTGATCTCTTTTTAAAATCTTTGCAAAAAATGGAGTCTCCAGAATTGGATTCCATTAATTGGATTTACTGTTCTTTACTAAGAACTTTCTTTTTTAATTTTTAAAATCTTTTATTTACTTATTTATTTGGTACAGGGTCTCATTATGTAGCTCAGACTTGTAGTGATCCTCCTGTCTCAGCCTCTCCAGCCCTGGGATTGCAGATGGGCGCCATGTGCCTGGCATGGGGTGCCCAGCAGGCATGGCATGTGGTACCTGGGATCAAAGCTGGGTCCTTGCACTTGCCAGGCAGACGCTTAGACTGCTGAGCTATCACGCCAGCCCAGAACTTTTGTTCAACAAGCTTATCTTTAGCAAACTGAAATGTCTTAACAGGGAATGGTACTTTTTAACAATAAGCAAAATAGAAGCATTATGTATAAATAAGCTTCTTTTTATCTCATACATGTTTTGATTTTTTTCTCTACATTATTAATTATTCAATCAAGACAGTTCAGACATACCTAAATCTAGAGCCAGCCAAATAGCTCAGCAGATCAAAGCGCCTGCAAGCAGGAGCAAGGGCCAGGGGTTCAAACCCTAGGCCTACTGTGCAGGCCCCACCCCTGGGGAGTGCTGAAATGACAATTGAGACTGGGTGTGGTGGCACACGCCTGCAATCCCAGCTCTTGGGAGGCTATAAACAGGCGTCTCACTACCAGTCCGATCTAGTAATGAGACCCTGAACACACTGTAGACCCTTCCCTAAAATACAAAAAAAAAAAAAAAAAAAAAAAAAAAAAAAAAAAAAAAAAAAAAAAAGGCATACCTAAACCTAAACATCTTAGAACTTTTTAAACCAGGGAATAGTTCACTATTACAAATTTTAGACAATCACACATTCTATGTCGGTAGTCTAATATTTTATGAGTTAGTAAGACAATGATGTATCTCTTTGGTAATTCATAAAAGATTATGCTGATGTTTATTTCTTATTCACATTTTACAAACATTCCCAATCCACAGCCTCTTGTGGATTTTATAATTTCTCTTATCTTACACAGAACCAAAAATACACCTTACAGCTTCAGTAAGTTGATGAACCCAACCACTGTAAAGACTACTAAAATATCTACCAAATAACATGAACAGCATCGATTACATTTGAAGTGAGATTTTCCTTCCAAAGTCACCAAAACCACTCTTTAAAATATTCACCCCACCACCACCAACAAAACAAAACAAAATAAAAACGGCTGGACTTTGAAAGGGTTTTTTGTTTTATTTTTTATTATTTTAATGTCAGGATGGCATGGTCTTCTTTGAATGTTTGGCAGATGAAAGCTGAGTTATACCAAAAGAAAGAAAGAAAAAAAAAAAAAAAAAAAGCTCTAGAGACCAGAGGCTTTTCTGTACATACAGTATTTATTCTCCAGGCCTGCTCTTCATCTCCTTTTTTGCTTTCCACACTGATCCAATTTTAGCATTTCCTGGAGAGAACTAGGTTCTAATCAGCAACATCAGGAAGAGAAGGGACAAAGCGCAATGAGCAGGGGCAGCTCTCACGCCGCGGAAAGCAATGAATATACTCTCAGCTACCAAGCGAGATAAGGCGTACTACAACTTTTAATGAGCTTTACTTCTATAGACCCGAACAAGAAATATTCAGTGAGTCCATCCACTCAACAGCCTCCCAGCTTCCACTGGGAGGAACACCAGGCCCAGAACGTCACTTTGTGCCTGTCCCGCCCCATAGAGCTGAGCGACCTCAAACCTCATCTACCCGCTGGATCCAATGAAAGATGACATGAAGGTGCTAAACTACTCAGCCCACTTCCTGTTACTTTTTTAACCCCCATTTTCTGATTGAAAGGCTACTGAATCAAAGCAACAATGACAACTGCCCAAAGATAATGCTTCAGACTCTCAAATGAAACGTTTGCCATCCTCTGGGACCACCAAAAAGCAAAGAAGCTGTCCTTTCTCAAAAGTTCAGACTACACATCAATTCACTTCTCTTGGATGGTTTTTACACTCTAGCAGGCAATCAGTCCCTCATGTGCTGGATGTAGGAACCTTGTCGGCAGCAGGCATCCACAAATCCACCCCTCCCTGCGCTGACTCTGGCATCCGGGAGCTTGAGCAACATGAGAGCAAGGTTGCAAGAAATCCACCCTAACCACCGAGTCCTGCATGAACCGCCTTTGCCAGTCAAAGGTCCCTGTGGTCATGATGCGAGCCCCAGGGCTGGCCCTATGCCCACTACTCAGTCCCCAAGGACTCTCAAGGAAGCACTGCTCTGCTCCTCCTCAGCTCTGCACCTGCGCTGCGTGTTGAAGCAGGCGGGCTTCATCATGATGTAGGGGATCTGCACATCTCGGAGGCTGGGGACGGAAGATTACAAGCTAAGCTCACACTGGGCAACGTAGCAAAATTTTAAAAGGCTGGAGGAAAAGCTGAGTGAGAACACCGTGGGTTCAATTCCTAGTGCAAGCAAGCAACCAAGCCCACACGCACACACACACACCACCTCTGTGCCAGCCAAGGCTGCCAGTTACTAGCTGGCCTTGCACACATAGGTCTCTCTCCTCACCCAGGGCTGTGCGAACAACCTTGAAGTCCTACAGAGAGTTGGTGGAGGAAAGTCAGAGTCCAGCACTGGGCCAGGCCATCCTCGCACTGAGACTGTCCTGGTCCCCACCCTGACTCCTTGGCCTCTGTGTGTGGTGCCCAGCCAGCCCTGGGTCAGGAGGGCTGGCCCCAGGTGTGGCCCGCACCCACAGCCTGCCCACGCAGCAGGCCCTGGTTAGAGCGAAGTTCAAGCCTCGGGGTCCACAGCCGGCCACAGTTAGGGCCTGCTGGACCCGCAGTGTCACACCTGGCCGAGCTGTCTAGGCTCACTGTCCTCCTGCAGGCCTCTCCCAAGCTGGGGCACTACCGCCCCAGCACCTGAGCAGCCTGGGCCCCTGCATGCTCCTAGTGTACCAGGCCCTGGACAGAATTTAACCGGCAGCTGTGCACAAGGAAGGCCCGCTTCCCACTGGGCCCACCGTTACAACTCTTGGCCTGTCGTTGAGGTCCTGTTCACCCAGGCTTCAGTGGTTCCAAATCTCACCTTGGCAGTGAGTAGGCTTTCCTTTCCTTTCCTTTCCTTCTTTCCTTTTCTTCTTTTGTGCAGGGAGTCAAACTCAGGACCTTGCATTTGCCAGGCAAACGCTTATTCTATTGAGGCATCTCCCTGGCCCTGAGTAAGGCTTTGAATAGCCTACTATTCAAATGTCTTTTGACAAATACCTTTTGGCTAACTATATAAAAACTAAAAAAAAAAAAAAAAACCAAATACAAATAGGCAAGTAAATTGACTCTCTCAATTCAAGAGTCACCATGAATTGCTGTCTCCCCAGAGCCCTTTCTGGAGGCCAGGCCAGCTGTGTCCCGTGGCAGCAGTGTTCTGCCCAGCGAATGAGGGTCTGGTCCTGGGCTTGCAGCCTCACACAACTTTCCTATCAGGCAGGTGGGGCTGACCCCTCCCCACCCTACACTCAGACCCCTCCTGCCCCCCTCCAGTGGCTTCAGTTTCCAGAGGGCTAGGGGGTCTGGAGGTTCTCACTAAGTGGGCTGGGTGGGAACACTCGTCATTGTTACCATTTTATATTATTTCTTTGACCACCTTATTCTTGACGTGATTTTGGGAAACACAAAAGCAAGAAACTCTTCTATGGAGCTTACTGTCTCATGAGCCTGGAAAAAGAAAAGAGGGTCTGAGGTTAAATCTGTAGCATACACCCGGCCACTCACTGTTTGGCAGGCCCTGAACCAGACATATTTCTGCTTACTTTGAAATGAGGAAATTTTAAGATAATACTTATTGTTCAAGAACATATTACAATCAAGTCAAGCAGGCCAGAAGGGCAGCTGAAGGAAGCTTTAGGTGGGAGTTGCTGCAGACCTGGGGTAGGGGCAGTATCAGTAGGACAGGAGAGGAAACTCAGATGGCTGCCAGGAAAGGAGGGAATCCAGGACGGGCAAGTCCTTGAGGAAGCTTAATTCTGAAAGAATCAAGAGGCAGAATTGCTCAGGGCATCTGGTAGTTTTCTGAGCTCCCGCTCCCTCCATCATGTATTCGTGTCTCAGGCTTTCCAAAGGTTCCTCCTCCAGTTTCCAAACCAACCTACCTAGCCAGGGCCTCTGAAATGCAGGGACAAGTGACATTTGGACTTTGGTTGAAGAATCCTTTGAGAAACCTTAGACAACCAAATCAGAAATTGAAGGGGGGCAGAGGCTGGAATTGTACATGCTTATAAAGCGCCCCAGAGGATGCTGGTGTGCTTTCAGATTGGTGGGTGGGGCGGCTAAACAAAGAGACTTTAAAGATCAGCACTGTGATAGCTACAATTACATGGAAAATTGAATTGGGTCAAATTAGGGAAGGCCTTGGTGTCTGGGCTCTGAGTTCTATCCTAGGGCGGGCTGCTGTCTCTAGGGGGCGAGAGCCACAGACCACCTGCATCAGCATCCCCTGAAGTTTTAGGTAAAATGCCAGCTCTAGATCTCAGCGTGAGATCTGCGAGAGCAGAATCTGCGATTTTAATAAGCTCACAGGTCATTCTGCACTAAGCCACCTAAGTTTGAAAACCACAGTGGTGGGAGGTCAAGGACTTTTAAAAGGTTTTCTGCTTAAGAATTCAGTCCCTATATTCTGACCTGCGTGTGCATATAACTAGGGAGATTTACCAAGCTCTGCTTTTAGATTAAAGGATATTCGTGCTTTATGTATGGGAGACCATAATTTAACAAAAAGTTGGCTGGTATAAAACTCATTATGAACTAGGAAGGATGGCCAGCAGGAACATGAAGCAGACAAAGGTCACAATCAAGAATTTTATATTTTTGAATACTTGTCCTTATCACAGTTTTCTATCTGCAGTAAAGAGATGACTGCCCTTGAGTTGTAACAGAACAGTGTGCTAACACACCCTGGCTGCCCAACTAGGACTTCCTGAGGCATGATCCTTAAAACACTGGTGGAGATGAAAAAGGTCTGAGGTTGTCAAGTTGCTCAAGCCTGGGTGTGGAGATGCACAGGGCACGTTAACACAGCAAGTCCTTCTGTAGTGGCAAGCTCTAGCACTGTTCATTTAGGGCTTCCTAATTTTAGTAGATCTTAGAACTCCTCCTTTTACTTCATACCTATTTATATTTTACAGACAGTCTTCCATGAAGCATATCTTGGGATTCTGTTGGAAGTGAAATTTAAATTATCTGCAGTGGCACATACTTATAATCCTAGTACTCTGGGAACCTCAGGCAGGAGGACCAGAAGATCGAGCCCCGCCTGGGCAATTTAGCAACTTAGTGAGAGCCTGTCTCTAAGTTTAAAAAAAAAATTAAAAATTTAAGAAAGGGGTGGAGATGTAGCTCAGTGCAAAAGCCTTGGTTTCAATTCCCTGTCCCCCAACCCCACCTGCCACACATGCACGGAAAAAAGGGAGAGTTTAAAGAAAATGGGAGCCGGGCGTGGTGGTGCATGCCTGTAATCCCAGCACTAGGGAGGCTGAGGCAGGAGGATTGTTGTGAGTTCGAGACCAGCCTGAGCTACAAAGTGAGCTTAAGGCCAGCCTGAACTGCACAGTGAGACCCTGTCTCAAAAAAGACAAAAAAAAAAAAAAAAAAAAAAGATAAAGAAAATGGGAGTAAAGAGGGCTAGAGTAATGATAACAGCAGCTATCATGCACTGAGCCCTTATGCTTTTATTCCTTCCAGTGTTTTGCTAACGTGTAACATGTGCTAACAATTCGATTTATGAAAGCAGAATTAAATTAATTCTAGAGGCTCCTCCAGTTGTAATAGCGTTATGTCCCACTAGGCCTATTGTTTATCATAAATTGAAGTATATGGTAAGGTGGTCTGCGATCTCATTTATATGAGATACTTTATAAATGTACCACTGAAATAGTGTGCCTTGCCAGGTGAGGTGGCACATTCCTGTAATCCTAATCCCAGCTACTCAAGAGACTGAGAAGCGAGGATCACATTTCCTGGACTTCCCAGGGCAAATTAGCAAGAGCTGTCTCAAAAATAAAATAAAAAGGGACAGGGCTATAGCTCAGTGCTCCCTGGGTCCAACCCCCAGTGCTGTCCCCGACCCACCCCCAAATGTGGCTTGGTCTGTTTTTTAGCTCCTATCCAGGATCCCTGAATCTGAGTAATTTGTATTGAATGGAAATTTACTTGGCACACAGTTCTGCAGGTGGCACTGTGCCAAGGACCTTCCTGCGGCAGCGTCCTACGGTAGAAGGCAGAAAGGAAGAAGAGACTGAGTGCATGAGACCAAAAGGAACGGCCCACACTTGGGACAAGCAACCATGTAGCCACATTAACCCACGCGTGAGGGCAGAGCCGTAGCGTGGCCTAGGCACTTCTCATTAAGGCCTCACATCTCTACACTGCTGCAGACTAAAGCGTCTGCTTGGGCAGTCGCAGGGACCAGGGTTCCATCCTGGAAGTGCTGCACCGGCCCCACCCCCAGGCCACACTGAGTCAGCGATTGACACAGGGCACACTGGCCTGCGCCTGTAACCCCAGCGCTTGGGTGGCTGAAGACAGGAGGATCACTATGAGTCTGAGCTGTGTAGTGAGACCCTGTAGACCTTGCACTAAAAATGTGCATGAATAAATAAATAAATAAATGACTTTAGTGAAACGCGGTTGTAAAGTCAGTAGGATTTTCCAGGATAAAAATAGCCTGTAAAAATATTTCTCCAGGGGCTGAGGAGATGGCTCAGTGGAATAAGCACTTCCCTGGCAAGGGCCTGAGTTTAATGCCCGGTTCTGCCAAAAAAAAATAAAATAAAATAAAATATTTCTCCATCTCCTTGGTAGTTATATGACACTGGGCAACATTTCTGTCCTGAAATTATTATTAAATTTTAAAGTGGCTTGAGTTGATAAAAGTAGAATTTTCCTTTCCACAAGTGCAGATGCAGACTTTTATGTAGAGACGTAAAAATGTATTCCCTTATTCATTCATTCAACAGATTTTTAAGTGTTTACTATATGCCAGGCACATTTTGAATAACATACTGAAGTAGAGTTAATATCTCACGTTGTCCCCAAACAAAATTGTCATAAAATATAATCATAGAATGCTCAGATAAAACAAGAACAGACATATACTAAACACCTACCTCTCTACAGTTGATGTAAACATCCTAGATCCTATCACAACTGTTGAAGATAGATATTCTTCCAGTTTTATAGCTATAGAGTGGCACACAAGTTTTGCCTGCCCAGCTGTCAACTGCCTGCTCTTCCTTGCTAACAGAACCCTTTTTTATTTTTTGCTCAGGTATCTGGTAAATATTCTTTGATCTCCAATCATTGTCTTATTTCCTCCCCACGATATTTTAATTGGCATGTAGGGTGTTTGATTTCTAGCCACAAATACTTAGGCCTATTATTGGTTTCTCCATTCCAGTTACATACACAAATATACAGGCAAGATATCCCTATCCCTGTGCTCACTGCTTTGTGAATTTCCTTCCGCTTTCCTCTGTCATCTTCCAGAATCAGGTACAAGCCGTGTCTGCCAGAAAAAAACCTTTCAACTCACTTCCTTTGTGTCTTTCTGGGAATTCCAGAGTTGAGTTCACTGGTCATTCATCTGTATTTAATCCACTCTGGTAAACCATCATTTTTAGAAAACTGTCTGGGTAGCACTCTGGATGAAGTCGTTGGAACACTATTGTTTGTTTATCACCGGAGGACATGTTGAGCACACGGTGTGGGTCCTAGCGGACTCCCTCAGCCTCTGGGAGAGTACACTTTGTGAGAATGAGTAGCTGCTTATTTTCTCACCTTTAACATATAGCTCAGGGTTCAGCAGTTAACTTCAGCTCCATTGTAAAGACATAAGATTTTTGGATAACTGTCAAGTTCATGTTATTTTCTTTTCGAAGCATATAAAAGACATTGCCATTAATGAATTAAGGCTTGAAAGAACTTAATAGGAAGGACGACTTAATATTTGACTGTTTTGTGATTTTTTTTGTTGTTGTTGGTTTTTGAAACAGGATCTCCCTCGGTAGTCTGAGATGGTCTTGAACTCACTGTGTAGCCCAGGCTCTCCTTGAACTCATGGTGATCCTCCTGCCTCAGCCTCCCAAGTTCTGGAATTACAGGCAAGTGCCACCACTCCCAGTCTGTGAACTGTTTCTACTCATGCCACAGACATTGAATATATGGGGGTTTTGGACAGGACTATCAGATCCAACCCTCCAACTCTCCAGACACCACCAGGGCATCTGGCAATTCAATCCAGCATGACACTTGCTACCTGAAGTCAGCATCAGAGCACACAGGCTAAGACTCAGTGTTGTGAGTCTGCTCCACTTCAGACAAAGATCCTAAGTCCCATACTCTGACCTTCTGGTTATACGCCAGAGGCTCCCGCAGCCTAACAGCTTACAGGACCCAAGGAAACATTTCACTTACATTTACCATTTTAACATAAAAGATATAACGCAGCAACAGCTAAATGGAAGACATGCATGTGGCCACATGTGGGGGTTGGGGCAGGAGCTTCCATAAGAAAATAGTTTATTCTGAGTCAAGTTTGAGTGACCACAGCCCAGGAACATGGATTCAAATTACTCTGAATGACATGTTCCCCTGTGGAAAAATGTTACATGAACATCACACAACATAAGAAAATTATAAATAAATTCATTTGCCAAATATACATGGTATTAAGGAGGGGGGTTCATTTGGTAGGTGGGCTACTTGTAGCACAGTGTGGAAATCTCTCCTGTAAGTGTCAGATGTCATCGCAGATCACTCTAAGTTTTAAGGTTAGTGTAGACTAGAGACCTACTGAGCTTAGCAATACATTCTGAGAAGATCACTTAATAGTCATGAGGATGTTAAGCCAGATACAAAAACTAAGGTAAGTGGCTCCTTGAGGGTATAAGGGAGTCCGAGACAGTGGCTCTCATTACCCACAGTGCTCAGGTATCCACAGTCAAGTCATCTGGATTTTTAACATAGATTCTGCTTCTTCGGAGAACCTCAGTTCATACTTACAAGAATGGCACCCTCCCAGCACCTCTATTGTTCACTAGGAATTTCTCAGAGCGTGTAGTTTAGAGACTTCATTACATAGGTGTGATTGATTAAACATTGGGCATTGGTGATTAACTTGATCTCCAGCCATTCTGCACTTCTCCAGAAGGAAAGGGGATGGACGCTACTGCTCATTAAGCATGCCCTGGTCTTCTTGGTAACCAGCCCTCCTCCTGAAGATATCTAGAAGGTTCTAACCACCAGCCAGGTCATCAACATATGGAAGTATTATTATCATTTCAAAAGCTCCAAAACTTGGGCCAGCGAGATAGCTCAGCAGACTAAGCACCTGCTTAGACACGCACAGGGACTGGGGTTCGGTCTGCAGCACCACATGCGACGCTGACCCCACCTGGGGCAGGCACGCTGAGCTGGACGCTGAGACCCAGCATGGTGACGCACACCTGTAATCCCAGCGCTGGGGAGGCTGAAAACAGGTGGAGCACTACAAGTCTGAGCTGCAAGACCCTGTGCCAAAAAAATAAAAATAATTCTAAAAAAACTCCAGAGGTCTTAGACACTCCTGACAGGAATGTGGAACTAAGACCACATAACAAAAGATGCTCTTCTCATTTCTGTCATTCAGGACATTACAAGGGTCTTAGGAACTCCATGCCAGAACTAAAGGCCATATTATCCTTTATATATCACAGTACCAGAGCTAGACATCCATACAGTTTGGAGCAGAAATAGATTCTAAATTCTACATTTTCCTTTTTTAGTTGTATAGCCTTAGATGAATTATTTAGCCTCTCTCTCTGAGCTTATCCTCTTTTCTGTTCTTTTTTCTTTTTTTTGGTTTTGAACCTTTAATGAGAGAGAGGAAAAAAAGATATGCTATGGAGCTCAAGAACACTGTGTTTGGTGTGTCACTGGGTCAAGGTTTGGGGCTAAGCAGGACAGGATAACGACATTCAACAAATATTGACAGGATCACAAAATGTCAAGCTGGCTGGTCGGCAAGGTCTCCCTTTCCTCATCATGAAGCAGCATGTTGGGGATTCCACAACTGATGGGGAACAGACGTCCAGCTTCTGGGCACTGCAGGGTGCCCTCCAGCACCTCCACCTCTAGCAACACGTGGTGTGTCTTCCGCAGAAAGTCCTCATCGGGCTGTGGGGGCAGCTCCTCCAGGTGCAAGGTGTCCGCCCACTCCGCTTTAGGAATCATCGGAGCCGCGAAGTCTGGGTCGAACTCCACAGGATTGATACAGACCCCGGTAGCCTGGAGGCGTAGGGGGAAGCCACGGGGTCCCACTCCCCGCACCTGGGAGTTCGAGAGATTGCGAGAGAGCAGTTTCAGGTCGCCACACTTGATCCCAAGTCAGAACCGCTTCTTTTCTGTTCTGAGGAGAAAGAATGTGCACACATGTGCGGTGCACGCGCGAAGCATTCCACGCAGGGGCATGACTCGAGGTGCAGCTCCTCATCCCATCTCTTCTGCTCTCGACTGACTGATGATTTGGGACAGGAACTGTGGTGATTATAACTGGCAGAGAGGTGAATGTCTTTGACAGTGTCCCCGGATGTATCAGGCATAAAATAAACAGGACAGCGACCTGGGCCCAGAGAGGGATGGGACAGACAAGGCGCAGCCTTCCTATTTTTTTTCAGACAGAGCCTTCCAGCCTGGTGGAATTCAGTTAAATTCCAGCTACAGGGACCAACTTGTTCTGGTTTGCCCTAAACATTCCTGGTTTTAGCACTGAAAATCCAGTGTCTCGGATCTCTCTTGGTCCTAAGGCAGACCAGGACAGTTGGACATCAAATTTTATTAGTCTGAGTGGAGCCCAAGATCTCCAACCTCTGGTGCTACCGAAAGCCCAGGGTTAGAGCCTGGCATTCCTAGGTCCAAATCCTGAGTAAATCCATTTCTGGTTATGAAATTTATAAATTAATTTCTTGAACCTGTTTTGTTTCATGTACAAAATATACTGTGTTCTACCTCCAGTTTTGTAATGAAATTCACAAATGAAATGAGAGCGTAATGTTTGCAGCACTGTAAGCCCTTGATGGTTAGTTCTTTCCTTCCTAAGTCTGTTATCCCCCATGTCTCCAAAAATGCATCCCTAAACCAGGAAAGGGAGGTTGGCGTCAGGCAGCAGGGGGCACTGCTGTCACGAACCACTTTTTCTATCACTCCCTTGCAACACCCCCCACATCCACACACCAGATTAATAAAGTTTTAGTAAGCTGCTGATGAAAGATGGCCAAACTCTAAAGCCACACTTGGTTTTAACTTATCTAAATGTGTCCCACATGCTCGCAATAATGTTAAATGTGTATCTGGACCATTTTGCATCTTGTATATTTAATTTATAATCCTTCTCACTCCAGGGGTTTATGAGGTGCCAGGGGGTTAAATGTTTATTCTTGGAATTACTTACACCCCCCCAATCAACTAATTATTTTGATGAACTGTATACTTTTTTTTTTCTGTTTTTCCTTGACCAGATTGGAAACAATGATAGGCATTCAACTGAGAATCATTTGTAAAACTCCAACAGATTGGAAATTACAAAGATCCTTAAACTGTCTCTTAAAATAAATATTTTTGACTTATCTGGCAAGTTAAAAAGGAAAAAACAACATTCTCCCAACTGATTAAACTAAGTTAAACCACGTTTAAAGAAAATGTTGTGGGAGGGAATGCTCTCTACATGTGGAGCAGAAAACTGTTCCTAACACATCTTCATGGGTTTTTGTTGTTTGTTTTGAGGAATTGTTTGTACAACCCAAGCTTGGCACTCCTAGTGGTACCAACTGTTTACCTGGAAGCACATTCCGGGACAGGAAGAGGGCTTTATAAAATATTTTAAAATTAAGTTTCCAGGATTCTTAACAAATAATTGTATGTCACAGGCTCACACCAGATAGCAAACAGCAGGAACACAATCAATGCTCTGCCCTCTAGTCGATCTCAGAGGCAAAGCTGATGGGTCAGGCATTACAGGCACCCTGAATCCTTAGCATACAGTGACACCCTCCTTTCTTTTCAGATTTACACAGCACATTACTGGTAATTTATACTTAACAAGACAAATATGAAACTATTTCTATAAAAAAAAAAATCAGTACATTCGAAGTTCCCAAATGCTAACTAAAGTTTTATTAAACTCTTCTGGCTGATGTATCTAATAGGTAAATATTTCCAAGTCTAAACCTCAAGACTGTTTTGATTCTGTTAGGAAGGCGCTCAATGGTGGGGGACAGGAATTCAGCAAGTGGAGGTGGTCCAGTCGCCTGAGGAACAGACTGTGCGAGGAGCGAACAGCTGTTGGAGCCAGCTTTGGGGTGGGGGCAAGGGTGGGGACGCAGACACCCCTCCTAGGCAAAGCCATCCAGGGGAAATAAAATACAAAACAGACACGTAATTTCAAATTTTCTGGTAGCCACATTAAAAGAATAGAAAGCCACATTAAAAATGTTACTTAACCCGATATATCCAAAATATCATTTCAACATGTAATCTACGCAAAATTGTTGAGAGATTTTGCATTCCTTTTTTCGTGCTATGTCTTTGAAATCTGGTATGAGTTTTATACTTTAAGCACATCTTAATTCTGACTGGCCACAGCTCAGTGCTTCTAAGCTACAAAGGGTAATGGGGACAGTATTCCATGGTTTGTGTTTAATCTGTGCTTGGAAGGTCTGGCGTCCTCGGAAAGGTTGTACCGCTGAATCAGATCTTGACACTGGAGATGGCTGAAGGGAGGTAAGAGATCCCTCAACCCTTCCCTGGCTCCTCCCCTCCTCACACCACACAGTGCATACGAACCACGGGGCAGACACCGATTATGTGCTGGTTATTTCAACTACATTATCTCAGTCCAACAAGAATTAGAGATCTCATTTTATAATTAAAGTAAATGAAATAACTAAATGATGGTGCGGTGGATTAGCTGATGGTCAACTTGTAGCACCCCTCTGAACCGAATCTAAACTTCTGGGTGTGGCAGGCCCACCTGAGGACTGCTACAACAGCATAAAAGCAGAACTGGCAAGGAAGATGGGGCGCTGCTGGTTCTCCTGGAGAAGCTCGCTGCTCTGGCTTTCCTGACAGGAACTCAGATGATCTCATCATCGAAGGAGCTCAGGACCTTGCTGTCACTGAGGACGGCTGCAGTTCTCTATGAGGAGCTCTGATCCTGACCTGGAGCACCACTCCCTGGCTCCAGGGAGATCCCTCCGCCTGCTGGCACAGGTCCTGCATCCCACTGGTGCAGGCTTTCTAGCTTCCACCACTGACCTTTGGGCCTTCCCAGTGCAGATTCTTGATATGGACGTGTATGAGACACTGTGGGCTCATGTCCTCCAGCTGGACTCATGGAAGACATGGCTGTGGGATCCAGGCCCTCACCTGGATTCCTTAGGGCCCTGGTGTATGGACAGATCTCCTGCACTCTTCTGTATTGACTCTTTGGGCAAATGTTATAAAATAATCTTATAAAGTATGTGCCCTGTATTAAATCCTTTCCTTGTAAGCCCTGACTATGGTAGTATAATGTTCTGGTTAAGATTATGCATGTGGCGTGGTGGCACATGCCTGTAATCCCAGCACTCGGGAGGCTGAGGCAGGAGGATTGTGAGTTCGAGACCAGCCTGAGCTACAAAGTGAGCTTAAGGCCAGCCTGAACTGCACAGTGAGACCCTGTCTCAAAAAGACCAAAAGATATATACATATACATGTGGAAGGGCCGGCCAAATAGCTCAGCAGATTAAAGCACCTGCAAGCAGGTACAGGGGCCTGGAATTCAACCTCCTGGTCTGCCATGCCAGACCCACTTCTGGGGCAAACTGAGACAGCAATTGAGGCAACTGAGACCAGGCATGGTGGTGCGAGCCTGTAATCCCAGCTCTTGGGAGACTGCAAACAGGCAGATCACTATGAATCCAATATAGTAGTGAGACCCTGAATACCCTGTAGGCCCTTCCCTAAAATAAAATTTAAAAAAAGATTATACATATGGATAGCTGGGCATATAATCCCAGCACTCTGGAAGCCTGAGTAAGGCAAGAGGATCACAAATTTGAGCCCACACTAGACAATCTAGTAACCTAATTGAGACCCTGTCTAAAAATAAAAAATAAAAGGGCTTTTTGGGGAAGTAGTTTTGTGTAAAGACCCTGAGTTCAATCTGCAGTACCTCAAAAAAAAGACAGACTTCCCATATACTTTGAATAAAATATTTCTTTTTTTTTTTTTTTTTTCTCTTTTTGAGACAGGGTCTCACTATGCAGTTCAGGCTGGCCTTAAGCTCACTTTGTAGCTCAGGCTGGTCTCAAACTCACAGCAATCCTCCTGCCTCAGCCTCCTGAGTGCTACGATTACAGGCCTGCACCACCACACCCGGCACTAAAATACTTCTTAATGCTAAACTTCAGTGTTAACATTTGTCAGATGGAGACAATAGAAGCATGTTACTATTCAGATCTAAATTGTACCTCCAGAGTTGCATGTGATTAGAAGGTGGGACTTGGGCCAGCCAGATAGCTCACTGAACTAAAGTGCCTGCTTAGGCAGAGCACAACGGCTGGGGTTCAATCCCCTATGTGCCGTGCTGGCCCTGCCCCAGGGGCAGAATGAGCCAGCAATTGAGACTAGATGTGGTGAAACATGATTGTAATCCCAGCTCTGGGAGGTTGAAAACAGGCGATTCACTATGAGTCCAATCTATGTAGTGAGACCCTGTAGATCCTATAGACCCTGTCCTAAATATAGAAAGAAAAAAAAAAGGTGAAACTTTCAGAAGGTGATCAGAACACAAACTGTCTCTTTTCATCAGTGAAATGATCCATCATTGAGATCATAATTTCATAGCATTACTGGGAACCCAGGAAAACTTAGGAGTTAGGGCCTAGTTGAAGGGAGTGGACCATGGGGGATGGCCCTGGGGACTCTGTCTGGTTCCTAGTGCCTTCCTCTAGCTCTTGCTTTCTGCCTCCTGGCTGCTGCAATGTGAAAACATGAGCCAAATAAACCTTTACCGTTCTAAGCTAACATTCCCAAATATGTTTTGTCACAGCCACCAAGAATGACTAACACAAAGCACTTCCCTTGTGGATGCTGTTACACAGTTTACAGGAGAGCATGCCTGCAAAGTTGTAACTATTCATTAACTATTAATGTCACCAACTGGGATAAAAGTGGGACACTTTGGAATCTGCCATATATTATACAAATACTATACTCTGACCTAAGCTCAAAGTAATTAAATGGCTTAGCTAAGCTACACAGTTAATAGCTATCAGGTTTTCACTAGTTGGCCTGTCTTTACGAGTAGTACTGTATTTCTTGTCATCTGTTTCTGGTGTCTGGTATGAACTGGATATGCACTGACTCTGTGACGTGAAATTAAAGGACTCCTGAGAGATAAAACTCCTGCCATTCTCATCAAAATAGAATTCAGAAAAAAACATGCTGAGTTATTTATTTATTTATTAAGTAGGAATTTACTATTCTAAGTAAACAAGGAACATACACAGAAGAAAGAAGGCTGAAATTAATGGTCTTTGCTCTTTTTCCTTTTTTTTTTAACTCTGATTTTACCAGGGAGCCGTGCAACAGCAAGTAACAGGGACTCAATCTACACCTGTTGGATTAAACTCACTGTACATTTTAGCAAAGGATAGAAGTATTAAAGGTTATATTACAATATTTGGTAAAGGCAATGTACTTACAGAGACAGGTGCCTCTCTTCAGAAAATTCTTGAAATTTATAGGAATTTGATAACACTATAAAAATGCACAGAGCCAGCTAGACATGTTATGAAAATTTGTAGGCACAAATTTAAACAATCATATGTAAATAATTTTTCATCAAATTAAATACAAACAAAACAAAAACAGTGCTGTTGGAGCTTACTCAGCTACAGACAAGCATGCTGACTCTCAGGATAAAGTACTTTCCACTGCTCCGGGGAATGACATGGTCCCACCCGCGCTCACCTAATCTTTACAGCAGCTTCAGCTACACACCCTCTGCAGCAGCTCTTGGTCTGTTTGGTTGTACCTTGCTCTTTTCTCCTACTCCTTGTCTTCATCCCTGCTTTGCATCTCATCTCTCCAAGATTTAAAGAGAGGGCCGGCCAGATAGCTCAGCAGATTAAAGCACCTGCTTAGGCAGACGCAAGGGCCAGGGATTTGATCCCTAGGCCTGCTGTGTGAGCTCCACCCCTGGGGTGCCCT
This sequence comes from Ctenomys sociabilis, assembly GCA_004027165.1. Taxonomy (NCBI): domain Eukaryota; kingdom Metazoa; phylum Chordata; class Mammalia; order Rodentia; family Ctenomyidae; genus Ctenomys; species Ctenomys sociabilis. Next base: position 7,996 of record PVKA01013711.1, on the reverse strand, counting down.
GAGATGGAGACTGAGACTGGATGTGATGGTGCACACCTGTAATCCCAGCACTTGGGAGGCTGTAAACAGAAGGATCAATATGAGTCTGATCTACATAGTGAGACCGTGTACGAAATACATTTAAAATTTTTTTTAAAGATTTAAGGAGAGGCCAAGTGAATTAATTGTCTGACCCCTGTTCCAGGCTCAGGGAGGGGGGCACTCCTGTCTAGCACAGTCCTGCTTTGGGGCCATGGCTAGCCTTAAATGTATGTCCCACCTTGAATAATCATCCCCCGAAAGCCCATTTAACTAACTCCATTATAATTTTGCAGCACGTGTGGCCATTCTAATTGTTCATTGTCCTGCTTTCTGAAAGAACATCCCATGCTGTGTTTGGGGCACGGCTGTAGCTGGCCGGGGCCATGTCATTTCCTTTCCTCACCCTTGTCTCTGGCTCCCACTCTCCTGCAAGGGCTCCTTCTGCACCCTGGTTGCTCTTTGCCTCTAACCTCATCTCTCACCAGGCTGCCTACCTCACTGCACTCCGCACCCACAAATACACAGGGCACCACCTCTTCTGCTCCGGGCGTGGCTGGTTTCTATTCATCTCTTGGATGCCAGCTGAAAAATTCCCCATGGATGTCTTCCTTGCTTTCTCAAGCCAAGTTAGGATTCTGTGTGAGCTTCTCTAGCATCTAGGGTCTCTGCGTGTGGCCACTCTTTTTTGAATTGTCCTTTGTAGGTCTCTTGGCTCAGTATTCTAAATTCCAAAGAGAAGCTGTACCTAAATGATTAAGATGTTAACTTAAATAAATACAATGGACCCTTGACTTACCAATTCAATTTGTTCCCAGGGGCTGGTTATAGTTCCAATGGGTTGTAGGTCAAGACTATTTCTTTCTCCTTTTTTTTTTTTTTTTTTTTTTTTTTTTTTTTTTTTTTTTTTTTTTTTTTTTTTTTTTTTTTGTCTTTTTTGAGACAGGGTCTCACTGTGCAGTTCAGGCTGGCCTTAATCTCAGGCTGGTCTTGAACTCACAACAGTCCTCCTGCCTCAGCCTCCCTAGTGCTGGGATTACAGGCATGCGCCACCACGCCCGGCTCTTTCTCCTTTTTAAAAAAAATGTATTTAGTACAGGGTCTCATTACACAGATCAGACTCGTAGTGCTTCTTCCTGTTTTTCAGCCTCCCAAGTGCTAAAATTACAGATGTGTGCCATCACATCCAGTGTCAATGGCCATCTCAGTGTGCCTCTGGGGTAGGGCCTGCAGGGCAGGCCAGGGATCAAACCCCAGCCCCTGGGTCTGCCTAAGCAGGTGCTTTAATCCACTGAGCTATCTGGCCAGCCCTTTGTAAGTCAAGACTATTTTTCCCATAAGAAATAATGGAAATAGCCACAATTGCATTCTGAGCCTCCCAAACCACCCCTTGACTAACATTTTCATAATTAAAAAAGGATTATATAATGTCCATAATTTACCAGAGACTAATAATTCTTCTAGTGTATTCACCAAGAAGTCACAAAATGTACCTACTTTACCAGAAACAATTATTCTATACTACTCACCATTCAAGTTGTCATCTTTGACTTGTAGGAAGGGAGGATGAAATGGAAGGTGGTTATTATTGGGAAGGAGAGTTTTCTTCCATAAGAACATCAGGAATCTGGCTCTCTGGTGTCCTTTCTTTCCTTGGGAGAGTCTGCAGCCCACTAGGACCTGCTTCTGGCTCAGCTAGGTCTCAACCTTTTCAGAACTAAAAATTGGCCTAAGATTGTCTGTTTTTGTCTTTTAACTCTGTTCTGTCATGTGCCATGACATTGTTATTAAGGGAGTGTGAATGCAACGATTGGCTTTTTCTCTGGGTTTGTTTTCTCTACAAATACCTGTAGCTCTGTTCAGCTCTTCAGGATTTCCTTTATTTCAGAAGAATTTTGCCACACTGATTGGTGGTATTCCCCCTCCTAAGAAAGCTCCTTAACTGTCACTCTGTCACTCAGCTAGAAGCTGCTGGAGTTTCTCTAGCAATTCCCCTGAGTGTTCCTCTCCCAGTTCTTCAACGTCACCACTGTCTACCTACAAGCCTATACACTCTACTGTAGTGACAGTGTCATCAACCACAGGGTCAGCTGAAGGGTCAGCCTCCTCTACATAGCCTTCAAAGTCTGTAAACTTTTAGGCCACCTTGTCTTCCAGGCAGCTCTCAGTGTCCTTAGACATTGAGTGAGGTTTTTCAATTAATCTCACACAGGAAAAGATGTTATAATGTTCTTCCCAGAACTTTTTAAGAGTTAAATCTGTATCTGAGACCATATGGATGCACTTTAGGAATAGTTCCTTGGTATATAATTCTTAAAGTGAGCTACAGCCTGCTGGTCCATAGGCTGCAGTAGAAGAGTTGTATTAGGTGGGAGGAACTCAAATGAGGCTAGGAGAACTCTTCAGTCACTTCTTCCAAATCTCTTGAGAGAGCAGAAGCATTGTCCATAATGAGGAGACCCTTGAGAGGTAAACCTTTGTCTTGTCCACATGACCCCCAGCCTATTCTTCCTGACTTAATTCTTATGAACACTCTTGTGGTCCCCAAGTGATAAACCAAGAGAGGCTTTATCTTGAAGTCAACCGCTTCAACTGAAACATAGCTATAAAATTAACCTACCCTTCATAGGCTTGTGGCCTGGCATTTTCTTCCCTTCCTGGGTAACCTACATTCTCCTGGGCATTTTCTTCCAGAAAAATCCAGTTTATTCATAGCTGAAAATGTAAGGACAGCAAAAGCCATTTCTCTGTGTCACTGTTTTGAAGTGATGCATGTAATTTTCAGCAGTCCTGTGATGAGTATTGGCTACTTCACCATACCTAGTTATACTACGAGCCCCAGATCTCATTTTAAAATTTTGAAACCATTCCTTTCTGGCAGGAAATACTTCTTTAAAGGATTACCCTTTATAAGATCCACATTTACAGCACTAGCTTTTTCACAAGTTATAGACTCTGGTAGGCTATAACTAACCAACTGCCTTTCCTTTACCCACACTAACAGACTTTCTGCCTCATCTAATACTATTGCCCATGACTTACAAATTTGAGTAACACCTTTAGCAACATTAGTTTCCTTATACAAATATTTTCTCTATAAGATTGTCCCCCTGGGCCTGCTGTGCTGGCCCCACCCTGGGGCTGGCTGAGACAGCAATGAGACTGGGTGTGGTGGCCTGCACCTATAATCCCAGCTCTTGGGAGGCTGTAAACAGGTAGATCACTACCTGTCCGACCTAGTAGTGAGACCCTGAACACCTTGTAGAACTTTTCCTAAAAATACAAAAAAAAAAAAAAAAAAAGACTGTCGAGACAGTGGAATTTCACATGCTGTATGTATTAGCAAGACCAGTCATATGAATGCCACTCTCATATTTCTCCACAATTCCCTGCATCTTTTATTATGATTCCTTTCCCTCCCCTTCCTTCCTTAGTTTTTTTTCCTAGCTTTCTGGGGGCCATTTTGATAGCAGTAGTCATAGTGATTATATAAAGCACTGACTAAAATCATGCCCACGAACATGTGCATCTGGGCTCTCACTGATTTTTTTGCATCACAAGTCTTTTTTTTACAACTGTACAAGCAGCCAGCATTTGAGTCAGAACTCAAGACTCTGGTCATAAGTTAAACCTAAAATTCTGATTATAATCCGAGTTGTTCACATGTTAAGCCAGCTGTCACTTGAGGAGCCGCTTGATCTTTCCTTAGGATTAGAGAAGTCAGAACATCTAGTGGTGCTAGGATACAATCCAGAATGTGTAACATCGCTCCCTTCCCTCCCTGGAGGAGCCCTTGGTGTACCTGAGAGTACCAACATCTAAAGACAACTTCTCTCTCTCCTGGACTGGCCCTAGAGTGCCACTGATCCTTCCCACCAACTCTATCTCTTTCTTTCTTATTTTCTTTCTTTCTTTTTCTTTCTGTATTTAGGACAGGGTCTATAGAGATCACTTCATAGATCGGACTCACAGTGATTCTCCTGTTTTTAGCTTCCCAAGTGCTGGGATTACAGGGGTGGCCACCACGCCCAGTCTCAATCACTGTCTCAGCAAGCCCCCCAGGCGGGCTCCACACAGCATACCCAGGGCAGCTGCGACCTGCCTAAGGGGTGCTTTAGTCCAGATGAGGGCTATCAGGCCAGCCCTTACCTCTGTCTCTTGAGTATTGGCTTCTGACTGATAAACACCCTGGACCTGGGTCTGATACCATCGCGTCAGCTGCCATACCCCTAGAATTACTTGATTGTCTGGTTTGCTGACTAGAGTATAGGTCTAAAAGACAAATATCTTGTTTCTTATTAATTTCTGTATGCTTCATTATTGGGAGCCATGGAAGCTGGAACATTGGTCACATGTGTGGAAGAGGGACTAGGCCTCGGTGCCTGAAGCAGACAAGCTACCTCAGTGCTGAGATAGGCATCCCAACTGGTTAAGGCCAGTTACTAGTCACTAGGCAACCTTGTGTCTAACTTTGCAAAGGTATAAACGAGAGCATCCGTATTGTTGCTCGTGGGGTCTTCTTGCCGGCCACGCAGCGGAGACACCACCTAAGCCAGCTCTTGTCTTGTCTACATTTTCCTCATTGCTGCTGCCACTTCTCCTTGGGTAGAGGGGATCGCGCTGAGACTCCCCACATATTTGGCGCTCAATAAACAGCAGCCTTGGGTAGAGGAAGACAGCTGCACGAGTACCTAGGAAACTTTTCTAGCTTGCTACCACTTGTAACCCTTTTTGTCCCTACTGTAAAAAAAATATGTAACAAGAAAAGATGTCTAGCATTCCCATAACTCCAGGACACTGGGAGGCTGAGGCATGAGGATCTCAAGTTTGACCCTGGTTAACTTAGCAATTTAGCTCAAAAGTAAAAAAGAGACAAGCTGAGGATGTAGCCCAGGGTAAAGGCCCTGGGTTCAGTCTCCAATTAAAAAAAAAAAAAGGAAAGTAAATTTATTCAACACCAAAGTCTTGGGAGAGCATTGTTTTGTTTACAAGCAATATTAGGCTTAGCAGATATATGATTAAGAGTATAGACCTTGTGGATGATTGATTTCCTGGTTTTGAATCACAGCTCTGCTGCTTAACAACGCTGAAAACTTGAGTTCTTAACTTTTCGGGGCCTCAGGACTTTGATGTCTAAAATGGGCAGTGACAGTAAAAATGCCTGTCTTGTACAATCATTGTATGGGTTATATGAACTAATACAAGTGAAGAATTTACTAATTCGTGACACCACATGTAGTCAATGTTAGCTATTGTAATTACTATCATTAAACCATGAAGAGTAGACGCTGAACTCAAAGAACCAAAGCTGACCCCCTAATCTGACTGTCGGAGGCACAGTCCCAGTCACTGTGGGCTTTCTGCTTTCCTACACATTTGCATGATGTTTGGGGAAAGTGCTAAAGCCAAGCCAATTTCCTACGCCAATCAGAGAGGGGTTTAACTTTGATACTGGCAGGAGAGGAAAGGATTCATTCAGACATCCCACAAGTGCTGACTGGGGAATGCTAGACATAAAGGAAGATAGCCACGTCCCGTACTGAAGGAGAGCAGCACTGGATAGTCTGGGTCCTCGGGCGACATCACCAGTGGGTGCTGCTCAGAATGGAGGATCTTGGGACAGAGAAAAGCTAGGGGAAGATTTTAAAGCACCTGCTACAGGATGTATAATTCCTTCAGGAAAGTTTTCCTTGCTCACTAGAGAGAACCTGAAGAAAGGGAAGCGAGTAGCCATCTGGCTTAGAGCTGCTGGGGTAAGATGTTACAGGAAGGAAAGCCCTTCCTTCCACTTAGCGCACCAGTAAGCAAACAGTCTAGTGTCAGCAACAGTTAATGATCACAGCTGCTGTTCCCGTATACCACATAATGCAAGGCTCTTTACAATGAACATGAATTAAACAATGCCAGTGCCAATCCTATTAACCAAAGAGCAGAGGCATTAGGAAACTCAGAAACAAAAGGGGCCACAGCGAAGCTGAGCACCGACATGGTCACTCATCAGCCCAACTGGTCGTTGCTCAGCAACTGTAAGGTATTAATTTATTACTATTGCCCTTGATGATGCTGACTTGTTAAAAACCTAAATGTCCCAGGGTTTAGGTGTGGGAGGGAGACAGGCCATTGTATTCACATAAGCGTCCATCCTTTTTAATCTCCAGTTTCCTACTTTTATACCATGTGACTTTTTAAAATCATTATTTTTGTTTTGTATTCAGTACAACGTCTACAGGGTCTACAGCGTCTCACTATGTAGATCAGACCCTTAGTGATCTGCCTGTGGGTGGGGCTGCCACAGCACACCAGGGATCCAACCCCAGTGTGCTTTTATGTCTAAAATGGGCAGGTGCTTTAGCCTGCTGAGCTCTCTGGCCAGCCCTTTTTGTTTTTAATCATGTATGTACGTATGTAATATGGTACAGAGTCTCACTACGCAGCTCAGACCCATAGTGATCCTCCTGCCTCAGCTTCCCCAGCGCTGGGGTTGCAGGAGTGCTGGCCACCCCGGTTTGGGTAGCTGGCTTGGTGCAGAGCCAGCATGGCATGTGGTACCAGGAATTGAAAGTGGATCAAACTGGATCCTTGCGCTTGCCAGAAGGTGCTCAGACTGCCGCGCTACCTCCCCGGCCCTATCATGTGACTTAAAAATTTTTTTTAATATACGTGAACATATTTCCTTAAAAAGCAGCAGCCTAAGAAGTAATCAGCCATCAACTTACATAAAACAAAATCATTTATTTGCCTTAATTTCCAAGAGTGAAATAAATAAAGCTCTACTGAAATTTATCTACACAAATTGAGTCTTTGAGGAGAAAAGAGATATAAACTCATCTTTTTACTTTTTGTTAGGTTTATTGTCTAACTCCCAAGGTTTCTTCCTTCTTACCATGTGTGTACTGATTAAAAAGATATATTAAATTTTAATATATTTATTAATGCTCTCTAAACACTGTGCAAGACATGGGTCTTGCTGTTGTTCATCACCTTGGGCATATTTTGCCCCTGAAGCTTTACAGTAAATATGGAAGCATTCTGTATTTAATAAGGCTAAAATATGTTAACTCAAATAGCTTGATTTTTGAATAGGATTTTCCTTTAAATCATTAATGAGAAAATGAAGAGAGCTTGTGTGGTCAAACTTAAAATGCAAATGAGTACTTTTCTTTTTTAGACCTTATTATCGGTTGTTTCTTGATATTCAAATTTAAATTTGATAATTCAGAAAATGACCTTGTAATTGGCGGCATCATTTTTAAAAATCTTTGTTTTGTGCAGGGTCTCCCTGTGCAGCTCCGACTCCTGTTGATCCTTCTGTCTCAGCCTCCCCAGCGTGGTTCAGCACGCAGCGGTACTGGAGATGGAACCCAAGTTCCTGCGCTCTCCAGGCAGGCCACCAAGCTATCTCCCCAGGCCAGAAGTATCATTTTTTAACACACCTTATGCTCCAGGTTTTTGGATAGCATTATGATTTTTAAGTATTTCTCCCCAAGACATGGGTCTTGCTGTTGTTCAGGCTGCCCTCAAACTTGCAATCCTCCCATTTCAGCATGAACTAAGTAAAGTGGCATCCAGCCTACATATGGCGTTTTCAAATGACGAAGTCAGTAAAAACTAAACGTTTTGAATTAAGTGGAGTCAGAAAAGAGCTCATCTGTCTTTTAGGGGACCACATTTTTAAACAAAATTAACATCGAAGGTATTGGCCAGAGACAAATTTAGACCTCTTTAAATGTATGCACAGCTGCCAGTAAACTCCTGGAGAGCCAAATAGTACAGGAAACATAATTTTGCCTTCTTGTTACAATGATGCATATAGGCTTAGTGGTCCCATGGTATCTCCCATGTCGGAGACCCGTGCAAGCTGTACAAAGACTGCAGCAATGTGCAGATGATGGACATGACTGGGGAGGTGACCTTCCCCACTTGGGAGGTAGACAGAGGCCGCGCCCAGGGGAGTGTACCACTGCTGATGGAGGAAGAG
>PVKA01013710.1:0-54281 GCA_004027165.1 Ctenomys sociabilis | reverse complement strand
AAAAAAAAAAAAAAAAAAAAAAAAAAAAAAAAAAAAGAAGAAGAAGAAGAAGAAGAAGAAACAAAGAAACTTCTAATTTTAGATTTTTGAGATCAGGAAGGGTTGGTATTACCTTGGCTAGTGACTTTAGGAGCTTCAGTCCATGGTTATTTGGCTTCAAGTCAAGACATACCATGGAAGAGGATACGGTGGAGGGTATATGGACAGTTCTACAATCAAGAAGCAAAGGATTGGGAAGTGAGCCATGGGGTAAGAAACCAGAGACCAGATAGCCCACAAAATTATGGACCTTACTCTACCCAGATATACCCAAAACTTTGGTGTTCTAATTCCCTAAGTGTCTGTCAAACTGATCAAGCTGATGACTAAGATTCATCAAGACATGTTCCTAGATAGGGTAGGATGGTGCATTAGTCAATGCTTCTAGAGAAACAAACTTAATGAAAGAGATGTCCACATAGAACAATTTACAAGATTGGCTTATAATGACTGCCCATGGAGTCGGATATGGGAGAGTAGAAAAGGGCCATCTGCTTTGGAGATCAGAAGTCAAAGGGTTGGAGACCACTGTAGTGTCTGGTGCAAATTTGTATCAGGAAGCCAAATGGTCTGTGCTGAGGGCTGAAGGTCTGCCCTGGAAGCAGGAGATGAGCTCCAGAATAAAGTCTGGACCTCTACTGAAAACACAGAAGTGAGCTTTGTTTCTTTGTATTTCTTTTATTCATTCCAGGCAAGACATCTACTCAGTGGGGGCCTTCAGCAACACCCAGGACGATGCGGACCCATTTAGTTAAGCATTCTTATACAAGTTGACACAGTCAGTTAATTATCACAAGTGAGATGAAGTTCAGAAAGCCTCCATGAACTTTTCTTTAGTGAGCTCAGTCTGAGAGACCACATTACCCTTGGAATACCAAGCTCGCACCCTTCTCAGATCAGTGCTACACATCAATAGCTTTATATTTCTAGGATCTTGAGGACAACCCTACACTTCAGGTTCCACATTCTTTATTAGAAATTTCTTTGTGGCTGCCTGAACCATGTGGCAAATCTCTGCCAATTGCCTTATGCTATCTAATGCATCCTTTAAATATAGGTTGAAATAGTCATGTCTCTACAGCTCTTATATTCCGCATATTTGTGGAACTAGACATATATGCATGTCATTATGGCTTGTGCCTTCCACAGGGTCAAGCCAAATATGTTGGGCTCACCACTGATGGAAAGGCAAACAATTGCTGCAACAGAATTTGGGGAACAGAAATGCTAGGTATCTTGGTGCGTGGTCACTCTGGGCCCTGTTATTGAAGCCATTCCACATGAAAAGCCTTAGTGCTTTGAGCCTGTTGTGACAGAAAGCGCACCAATGACTTATGGAGAGACTTGTGTATCATTTTATTTACTTTTTTTTTTTGTACTGGGGATCAGATTCAGGACCTTGTGATTGTCAGGCAGGCACTTATGCCATGGAGCTAGCTCCTTAGCCCTTGTGTGTCATATTCTCATTGTCTTCATGAATGGACTGGTTTCCTTTCATGCTGCTTTTTTTAACAAACAGCCACTGAACCATTTCCTTAGTGTTCTATCCCAAACAATGTTATTAATTCTTTACATGACCTGAAAGAGAGTGTTCATAGTTTGTTTTCTTTTCTTTTAATTATAATTTAATCATTAAAATATATATCTTTCATATTTTATTATATACAACTATGAGAAATTATACAATATCTTCATTGCTTTACTGATTAGAGATTATTTCAACTGTGTATTCTGGCTTATTACTGTTAAATTACACATTCTGTTAAGCAATTGTCATGGACACAGATCAGCCAAGTTTATTGCAACGTTGTGGCAAAAATGATTTTTACTCCAATTTCCAATGCCTCTTTCTGCATTTCTGTCGATGATTCTAATTGAACTATCTTTACTTTCTACATGTCTACCAATATCTTGATCATAAACATTTAGGCAACTTCTGAAAAGATTCAGACTTAGCTTATAGTTCTTTCCTTCTTCTTGATAGATTACCCTAAATTCTCTAGCTGTCTCATTATAGGGTTTTCCATCATTTGTTTCAAAACTGTTGCAGGCTGTATTCATTACCCTATTACAAAGCCATCCTCACAGTTTTAAGTTTGAGTTCCAGAAATTCTCCTTTCATGCTATCAATTTGCCATCATGGCCTATTTTGTGGCATACTCAAGACTAATTTATAAAGAAAAAAAATGAGCCTATATTTAATAGCTCAAAGTTCTGGAGGCTGGAACGTTTGATGGCGATATACTGTCATCCAAGAAGGAGCTTCCTGTTGTTTCACATTTGGTAGAAATAAAAGAATAAGGGAGAGGTAGATCCCCTTTTATAGTAGCAACAGTTCTCTTCATGAAAGTGTAACTTTCATTACCTAATCACTTCTTAAAATTCATATTTCTTAATACTATTCCAATGACAAATTTTAACATGAAAATTGCATGGGAAAACCATAGCTCATATCTAATAGTGAGGTTGCCATGTGGTTTGGTAGTTCTGTTCTTACTTCTTTGAGAGATTCTCATACTATTTTTCTTCAATTGTGCTGCTAATTTTTATCCTTATGATGAGTATGCAAAGGATCTTTTCTCCAAATTCACTTCTGTAAGCCAGAAAGCATACACATTGCTCTGCTCAGTGATGTCCTGCAAGTTCCTTAAGTTATTTTCTTTTTCATTCTTTTTCCTTTGTGCTCCTCAGACTGGGTGATTCCAGTGGCCTGAGTTTATTAAGGTCACTAACCTTATATTACAGTTGAGTAAAGATGCCATTGACATTTCCTATTGAATTTTTCATTTAGTAATTTTTATCCCTCAACTCAATCATTTGTGTGTGAGACTTTTTAATATTTTTACCTTTTCATTGAAATTCTCAGTTTGTTTTTCCTCCTGACCTTAGTAAGCAACTTTATGACCATTCTCTGATTTGCCCAGCAAATAAATAGCATATTTCCATTTCAGTAGTGCTAGTTTCTGGAAATGTATCTAATTTTTTGGTGGGGTGGAGAGGCTCTGAATCTACTAACTCTTTTCCTTATTTATTTTTAAAGAATACAAAATAGTTGAAAAAATCATTAGAAATGATTCAAAATGAATTCCTATTTCTTTACTTAATGAAATTTCATATTGTTTCTTTTTAAAAAAAAATATTTTACTATTTCTTTCCTTTTCTTGACTGTCTGTATTGGTTGTTGTAGTAGATAAGTAAATACCTCTCTCAATCTTGTCAGATTATTTTGTGTAAAATACAGATCTCACCTACTAGCTTAATCAGAAATCCTAAACGTCTTTCAGTCCTTTATTCTCATCCAAATTGATACCTTTTTTTTCTTCTAAGTGGTCCCAGGAAATTAGAGTGTGCCAAGTTCTATCAGTGTTCTTAGACAGATGATGAAGGGGCTGCTGGTCTTTTGAGATGCATCTGAAAACATGGTAAGGTTGTATGCTTATTCTATAGTACTTGTGACCTGTGAGGAAAAACTGAAATCTGAAGTCTATCACCCATTTTGACTTTATTGAGTTAGGGAGAAAACCTGACAAGTAGATGTACTGTCTTTCAGCCTGAATACTCTGAAACTGCAGGACAGCCACAGAATTTGTGCTCCTGAGAAACCATTACTGTTTCCTCTATGGTCTAGGAAACTTAAAAATAAAAATCTTATCAATTTCAGGCTTATTAAGGATGAGTCCTTGTGTAGGGAACTGAGGACCTGGGAATATTTGACATAGGCAGTTCACTGGGAACAGCCGACTGATGACTGCACTAAATCGGGAGAGAAGACGTGGATGTGTCCATGGAGCCACTCAGATTCTGGAGCCCTAATATTCATCTGGTCCCTTGGCTCCCAGGCACAGGTTAGTTAGAAATCTCATTCCCAGGCAGCAGAGGGAAAGATGCTCCAACAAAACCTTTTCAGGAAAAGTCAAATAAATTTATTTTATCTGAATTTTAAAGAGGGGCATAACTCATGAAAGTTTTCAAACATCCATTTAGAGCATCTCTTTATTCTGTAATTTAGAGAGACTTATGAATATCCAATCTTGCTTACTCCAACAAGTAGATGGACGAAAAATTTTTTTTTTTATTATTTTAAAAATTTATTATTATTCTTATTATTATTTGGTAGTACCAGGGATCAAACTCAGGACCTAGGGGTCAAGGAGATGGCTCGGTGGAATAAGTGTTTCCTTGACAAGTGCAAGGGCCTGAGTTCAATCCCCAGTTCAGGAAAAAAACAAAACAACTGAGGACCTTGCACTTGCCAGGCAAGCACTTATTCCACTGAGCTGTCTCTCCAGCTCTGGCTGAAAAATTAAATCCTCCATGAGCAATCACAGAAGTTGGAGTACTCGACTGTAAGCTTCAGAATTCCTGGGGTGGATTGGGCTTGTGTGTCTCAGATTTTTCTACTTCTGTTAATACGAGTATTTCCTCAGCAGCCTATGTGTAGGAGTCAGTGAACTCACTTTTGGCTTTCTGTCAGAGGTAACTGATCCAGGTGTAGACGTCCATAATGTGTCTTCGGAGGAAAAAAATGAAGTCCTATTTATTCTGCTATCCGAATGATACCATTTCACTCCTCTTATTACATAGATTCATGACAAATGCAGATTGCAGAAGATGAAGTACAATCAAGCAAATTTGAAATTTACATTAAAAGTTAAGAATAAAAATTGTTATTTGAAATGACCTTTTGGAATAGGTTAGCATAGTTTTATCATTACAAATTTGAACCAGAAGATGAAAGGAAAATAAAATCATGAAACTACCCCTTTTACAAATAAACCATTTCAAGAGACAATTGTAAATTTATGTTTTAAAACATTTACTGATATAAATCATGCCAAATGAAAATTTTCAATCATGATTTTGTAGAGAAAAAAATAGTTGTACTCATCATAGTGTCAATTTATAACTTTGTGCACCAATTAGCAATTGTTGTGCATAGTATTTGGATCAGAGCAAGGTGTTGTCAAATATGATGAAATCTGTGAAAATGCTAGATGGAATATTTAGGCAAAAAAGTGATGTTTTCAGGTAATTTTCTTTGTTAGTCTATGTAGCACATAATGTTGACTTTCCTTGTGAGGAGCTGGTACATGTATATAAGCACCTTAATTCATTTATTTGTTCCCTATTCTACCCTTCCCTCATCTTTCCCTTTATCTCTTAATCATTCCTGATGCAGTGGTCCATGCATACCTATGTTTATAGTAACACAATTCCTAAAAGATAAATCTTGGAAGTAGCCTATATGTCCATCAACAGATACATGCACAAAGAAATGTGGTTTTCCTTTATATTTGATAACCTGAAAAACTGATTTGAAAGTAGCAATATAGCATTGTGCAATACAACCATTGTTGAATTCCCATTACTTGCTTTGTGAAATATCTTTCTCATTAACTTTATTGAAAATCAATAACAATATAGCATATTAAAAATTGTAGACAAATATTGAAATGTAAAAGACATGAAATGCAAAGTGAATTTTACAGAAATATTTCTGAAATGAATGCATAGTATGAGATTAATAATAGAGTGCACATTATAAAAATTATTTACAAACTTGAATGAATATAACAAAAAAACTGTATAAAATAAAAATGAAGAAGAAAGAATTTATAAATCAGTCATATGTTAGTTCAATCAGTGCCAAAATCAAGAAACTTATATTCATATAATAATCATTCTCAAAGCAGAAAGGGATAGGCAATAAATAAAGATTTAAAATTTCTGAATTTAGTTGAAATTATAGCGCCACACTTTCAAGAACAATGAACATTTTGCATAAGAAATATGAATAAAATCATGCCAAGATACACAATAAATAAATTGTCTAAAACTAATTGTAAAGAAAAAAATAATTAACACTTTTACATAAAAGTATTAGCTATGGAAGAACAAAATTAAATAGCATCCTATTCCACATTAGAAAAAAAAGAACAGGTGGGTAAAAAACTGGACTAATTAATTCAAAGGACTGAAAAAAAGATCTGTCCTCATTGAATTTTAAAATTATCAAACATACCTTTGAAAACTAAAAGTAAAATATTTTCCAGTTCTACAAACTCCAGACATAGCATATAGAAAATAACAAAGATCACAATCCAGAAGGCAAGAAAAGTTGCTGTATGGTCCTGGATAAAGAATGAAGAGCTCTCAAAGAGGTAGTTATGCAGGACTATGTAAAATGTAATTATATTGATGATCCAATTTAAAAGATCTTTGAAGTTTTCCACAAAACAGTATCAATCTTACATAGGTTGTGTGTGCGTGTGTGTGTGTGTGTGTGTGTATGTGTGCAAAAGACAAGGAAAATGTAATATAAAGTCAATGGAAAATGGAAATATACTTTTTAAAGTTTCTAATACTATGATAAAATATATCAATTCAGAGTACTCACAATTGGGTAATATATGAAAAACTATAAACTAAGAAAAAGTTTTTGTAATAGTAAAGAATTATTAAGAATAAAATGTAATATAAACACTGGAACGACAAATATATAACCAGCACTTCTAACAGTTTGAGGACAGGCTGTCACACAAAGTTCTAGTATGTCACGAACATCGACAATGTTTATGATGCTTACTGGTGGTCGGGTGTCACTTGTGGGACTGAGTTACTGCTATTTCCTTGATATCCACGCTGTAGACTGGGACAGAATCATGACCCATAGAGTGCAGGAGAAGTCCATTTGTACGCTGTGCTGATGGAAATATTTTGCTTCTGTATACAAAAGAATAATTGATATACTGCTATTGTATACCTCTTTTTCTCCTGTGTTTAATTGTTTGCCCTATTTGGTGGGTTCTTCCCATTCTCATTCATGGAGTTGTGGTTATTTTGATCCCTCTCTAGAATATCTTTTAGGAGTCTGTGTAGGGTTGGATTTGTCATCATGAAATTCTTTAGTTGTTCTTTGTCATGGAAGTGTTTCATTTCTCCATCAAACTTGAAAGACAGTTCTGTGGGCTATATCAGTCTAGGTTGAAATTTGTTTTCTTGCAAGACTTGTATTATGTAGCTTGATGCTCTTCTTGACCTGATGGTTTGTGAAGAGAAATCTGTCGTTACTCTGATGGGCTTTCCTTTAAATGTGATCTGTTGCTTTTCTCTAGCGGCTTTTAGTGTACTGTTCCTGGGCTGAATTTCTGGGGTCTTGATTATTATGTGTCTGGGTGTGGTTTTAATTTAGTTGATATTATTTGCAGTTTTATATGCTTCAGTTGACTGAATGTCAGATTGTTTCCCCATATTTGAGAAGTTTTCTGCTCTTCTGCCCATATTATTTTTGTAACATTTGTACTGACTCCCTCTTTCTTACTAATGCCTATTAGTCTCACGCTGTTCATCTTTGCATGGTCTTGTAGATGTTGAATTATTTTTCACCAGCATCCAAGTTGTTTGTAAGAGATCTTTTCTTACCTTTTCATTAGCTTCAATGATGTCTTCAAGATCTGAAAGTCTAATTTTTCTTCCATTCAAATAGTTTTGCCAGCTTGTGATAGAGGTTTTAATTTCTTGTATAACACTTTGAATGTGCTTCATGTATTCTAATTCCTTCATAAATTATATTGCTCATTCAAGGATTCCATCTTTTTATATTCTCTGATTTTTTTATCAGTGTCTTCTTAAGAAACATTCAGTATTTCTTTCATTACAGTCATCATTTATTTTTTTAATTCAGAAATTATTTCTGAGCTAGCTTCCTCTATACATTTCTGAAGTTGTTTCTTTACTTCAGATGCTATCATTTCAGAGATTTCAGTTGTGTGTGCTTTCCAATTTCTCCAATGATATTGTCTCCCGCAATTTCTCTGGGTGGGCTCAGGGCCTGATATTCATTTTGCTCTTTCTTTTTGTCATTTTGTATAGCACTGCCTTCTGACCTTTGGTGTAGAGCTTTTTATTACCTTAGCATCTGGTTCAGATCTACCAAGTTCAACTCATCCAGGTACATGTGGCTTGGGTCTGGCTGCTGTGTTCCACTTCTTTGTGCTGTAACTTTTGGATATGAGCTCTCTATGCCACTCTTGCAAGATGTTCTGCTCCAGGATCAGCTGAATGGATGGTCTTCTACTAGGTTCTCCAGCGAGTCCAAGTGTTCCACACCGAGCCTGTCCTGATAAATGAAGTTCCACTCACATCCTGGGCCTGGACTCTGGCTCCAATGAGGATCCCTAGTGAAATTTTGTATCATTTCTAATGACTTTTTCTATCACTATTTTGTATTCTGTTTTTACTATTAATTTTATTGAGAAACAAATAGCAATGAGGCTGATTAATAGGACAGTTTTAATAATTTGCATATTGTTGTCTTCATATTGGTTATTCATAGTACAAAATGCAGACATGATATCCTGTACAAACACTATTAGTACAAATCTTTCTTCTCATTGAATTAAGAGAAAATACCTATCCTAAATATTTTGTGTATACAGATACAGATACAAAATGGTCCTTCATTCGTATGCCCTTTTTTTCTTTAGTTTCATCAGAGATGGGTATTTCATTGCCATTTAAATATTGTAGGTGCGTGAATTTAGGAAAATAATCCAATATACTCCAGTAGTCCACAATAGTAGTGGATTATCCATAGGATTAGCAATGTCCGAAGTTGTTGACTTGAACCCTTTACAGCTCAGCATATTAAAAAAAATAAAAAAAGAAATGTCATGTTGCATATAATGAGTACTACTTGGCCAAAAAGGTAATCTTGTTTATTTGTAGGAAAGTGGACACATTTTTTCCTTCTGTTTGGAATGAAAAATACATCTTTTTCATCATTTTTTTTTCCTTTCTTTTTAATTTTTTGAAACAGGGCCATGCTGGGAAGTGAACTACTTGCCCCAGGTCCCTAGAGTGCTGAAATTATAGACATTTACAACCGTGTCTAGCATTTCTTCTCCCTTAAAAAATTCACCATGACCATGAGAGTTTTAATCATATGACATGAGATGGCTCAACATCTGTGTATCGCTTAGCTTTCTAGTCAACATGAAAAGACATCTAACATACCTGAAGGAGAAATTTATGTGGCTTGTGCTTCTTAAAGTTTTGGTCCCTGCAGGCTGGCTGCAACACTTGAATATCAGAGAGAAAGCCATGACAGATCAAAGCCGTGTAGTTCAGGTAGGAGGCCAGGAAGCAGAACAGAGCAAGTCCAGAGAGCAAAGAGTCGGGAAGCAGATGTCGATTCCGGGTCATGTCCCCAAGACTCACCCACACATAGTCAGAAGTGGGCTTTATTTATCAGCGAGGTATCTCTTAAAGCAATTAGCCTGTCAGTGAAAATTAATACAATTCATCCTTTTGAACCGGGTCTCCATACATATCTCATTAAACGATAATTAATCTCCAACAAAGACACTGAGAAGGCTGTAATTCTACCTAACATGATGTAACTATTTTTTTCTACAACTGGAAACACAAATATATATTCCCTGAAGTCTCAGAAGTTCCAGTACAGTATTGCTCAAAATTCTGCTCTGAGAATCAATGCAAACTCTTAGCTCTGAGCCCCTATAAATAATAGTTAATTGATCCCCAGTAAAATGACACAAAGTAAACATTCTCATTCTAGTAAAGAGGAATAGGAGAAAAGAATAGAACTGGAGCAAGTCCAAGACCCAGCAGGGCATTTATTAAGCCATATAGATCCATGCCAGGTATACAGGGAGTAAGGTGGCAAGACGTGAACAGCACAGACCCTGGACGACCATACCTCTGTGGCCTTACTGGTTGTAGTCTTCACTGTGTCTCTCTTGAGCTGGCTCCACTAATGGTTTACAACCTTTCCTGGAGCACATTCCACATTAATAGCATCTCTGATTGCTTGGAGTCTTCACTGGGTGCACTTTCAGCTTCCTTCACACATAGTGCAGCATTCATTCCTGAGACACTTTCACTGGACTAGAAAGACTTCCTCATGAATCTAGAAGAAGCCTCTATACCCATGACTGGTTCACTTCAAGGAAGAAATCTCATGGTGGAAAAGCAAGACCGAGCACAGCTGTTTAATCCACTGTGGAAGGAAACTGAGCAGGGGAATAGTACCAAACAGAAAGAGCTAGGTCCTGGGGACAGCCCACGCAGGCCTCTGCTCTGTCCCTCTCAGACAGGGGCTTTCTTTCCATGAATAACTATATTCTACTCATAAAAGAAGAAAGGGCTGGGGACAGATGCGTATTTGAAATATTGATGAAATGAATTGAAAAAGGCCAAATGGAATGATAACTTTTCACGAATTATAAGAATAATATTAAAATATCTTAAGACTAAGATATATAAAGATTCTGTGTGCTCACCATCAAAATTTTTAAGAATACAAAATATTTTCAAAAGGCATTAGAAATGATACAAAATTTCACTAAACAGGGTTATAGAAATTAAAATATGGTGGCTGTATTGTACAATGTTGTCTTCAAATTAGTTTTTTCAATTACCATATATAGGGGTACAAAAAACAAAAAAAGACAAAATAACAGCAACCAAGTTATAAGAAATGAAAAAGAGAAAGAAAAGAAATTTTATGCATTAACTTCTCCTTTCAAAAAACATGCAGAGATTGGCTACACAATTATCCAAATTATCCTGCATATATATATTTTCCTTTTTTTTCCTTCTAACATTTGTTCTTTTTCTCAGCTCATGTTTCCCTACCCATTGAACAATGTTTTTCCCTTTCACATTATCTATTGTACCTTCCAGATTTTATTTCCTCTTTCAGGTTCCCATATTAGTGAGACAATTTGATGTTTTCACATGTTGGTCTGAATTATTTCTCTCACCAGTACTCTCTAGTGGTAGATTGTGTAAAAATACTTCATCTTTTCTATTCACTCCTCAGTTGATGAGCATTGGTGTTGTTTCTGAAATTTAGCCATGACAAGTTAGACTGCTGTAAACATGAGTGCACATATATTGCTATGCTATGATAATTTCAGTTCTTTTAGGAAAATACCAAGGATGAGAATAGCTGGCTTGAATGGGACCTCCAATCCTAGCTTTTTCATTTTCATAATGGTTGTAGCAGTTTACACTCCCAGAAACAGCGAAGAAATCTTCCTTTTTCCCCACAGACTCTCGAGCATTTGTTATTGTGTGACTTCTTAATGGTAACCATTCTTTCTGGCATAAACTGGTATCTCAGTGTTGTTTTAATTTACATCTTTTCAATGACCAATGGTACTGAACATATTTCATATATTTATTTGTCACATGTATCTCTTCCTCTGTGAAGTGTATATTCATATCAGATGCCCATTTTTGGACTATTTTTTCAATTTTTTACATGTTCTATATAGGAATCATTTGCCTGAGGGACAGTCTGCTATAGTTTTTTTTTTTTTTTTCACTTCGTGGGTTTTTGCTTTACTGATTTCTTTTTTGATGTGCAGATACTTCAAATGGATAAGATCCCATTTGTTGATTCTTTGAAGTATTTCTCCTGCAGTTCTATTTTTGTTCATAAACTCTCCACCTATTCATATGTTAAGATTCCTACTTACTTTTCCCTCAAGAAGATTTAGTGTTTCAGCTTTAATATTTAAATCTTTGATATATTTTAACAGCATTTTTGCACATGGTGGTAGGCATGGCCTATTTTTAGCCTTCCACATATGGAAAGCCAGTTTTTACAGCATGTTTTATTAAAGTGGCTATCTTTCTTCCAGTGAATACTTTTGGAGCCTTTGTCAAAGACATGGTGGTGTGTTTGTAGTTGTGTCTGCACATTGTAATCTGTTCCATTGATCCTCAGGTCTGCTTTTTTTTTTGTACTAAGCTGATTTTATCACAGGAGCTTTGTAGTATAATTTAAGATTAGGGATGTCTCCTGCATTATTTTTATTTCTCAGGGTTTCTTTTGCTATTCTAGGTCTCTTATGGTTCCATATAAATTTTAAAACTTTTTCTTCTTGATCTATGAGGTACACTATTGGTATTTTAATTATAATTGCAATGAATTTGTATAAATTTTTTGAGAGTATAATCGTTTTTACAATGTTTGTTTTTCCTATCCATGTGCAAGAAGTATGTTTCCACTTTCTTAGATCCTCTTCAAACTCCTTTTTCAAAGTACTATAATTTCCAATGTATAAATCTTCTACTTTCTTTATAAAAATGCATTCCTAAGTATTTCATTAATTAGGTTTTATTTTGAAATACATGATTTACATAATTTCTCTCTCATTGTGCATAGAATGTTACTGATTTTTGAATGCTCATTTTGTATTCTGCTATGCTACTGAATTTGGTTATTAAGTCTACAAGTCTTTTAGTAGAGTCTTTGCGGTCTTCCATGTAGAATATCATATCATTTTCAAACAATGAGAATTTCACTTCTTCCTTTCCAATCATTATTTCTCTTTTTTTTATTTTACTTTTGTTTTATTGAAGTACAAATATCAATGAGACAGTTTTAAGATACCTTGAAAAGATGGATTTCATAAATTAATACATTGCAAAGTGTTTTCGTAATGTTTTGGTATCATAAAAGGTGTATACATGATATTATACTTACAGACATTATTATACCATATGTCTCTTATCAGTAAATTAAGAGACTGTAGCTGTTAGTGTATCTTATTTTTTATACCTGAATTACATCAAAGATTCAATATTTAATACTTTCTACCTTGTTGTTTGCCTAGAAGTTGTCCATAGTACTAGAAGCCAACATAATATCCTGTCCAACCACCATTAGTACAAATCTTGCCCCTCATAGAATTATGTAGAAGCACAGCATTATCTATCCCAACTGTACAGTCCATACACACACATCATGATTCTTCCATTCTATACCCCTTCCTTGCTCTACACCTGTCAGAGATGGGCACTCCATTATCATTCAACCAACTTAGGTGCTTGAACTCGACAACACAATCCAACACAGTCCAGCATTCCACAACAATAGTGAGTTATCCGAAGATGTTGTCGACCATAGCTATTTACAACTCAACTTAATATTATGGCCCCACGATGTATACTTCACTTTTATACTTTTCTGCTGGATGGTTAAAGCCTAGATAGAGCAAGACTTATATACCAACACATGTGCTTTATATTTCTTATAAGGTCAGTGAAGTCCCCTCAGGGTTTTTCTTGTAGTCCTGTACCTTATTCTGTAGATCCTTTGTCTGTGTCATCCATGTGGATGAGTCACGGCCAATGATTGACCAGTTTGCTCTCTGTGAGAGCCTGAGAGAAAGTTTTCTCTTCATGTGACTCTCCCCAGGCACACTATAGAACTTCGATCTCTTTCCTCTGTGGCTCCATAATCTCCTTTCTTTCTTGAAGGTATAACCTGCAGAATAATGAGAGGACCAGACTTGATACAAGGTTATACCAATCATTATTTCTTTCATTTCTTTCTCTTGTCTCCCTGCTCTAGCTAATGTTTCCAGAACTATATTCAACAGGAATTGTGACAGAGTGCATTCTTGTCTTGTTCCTGATTTTAAAGTGCAGGTCTTCAATTTTTATCTATTTACAATGATGTTCAGGGGCCAGGGGATAGCTCAGTAGAATAAGTGCGTGCCTGGCAAAAGCAGGGGCCTGACTTCAATCCCCAGTTGCACCAAAAAAAAAAAAAAAAAAAAATAGTACAATGATTTTCTGTGCTGGCTTGTCATTAATTACTTTTATTAGGTTGAAGGTACAGACCATGTATTTTGATTTTCTTTAGTGGTCTTGTCATGAATGAGTACTGGACTTTGTCAAAAGGTTTTTCTGCATCTACTGAGATGATCATGTGATTTTTTTCTTTGGCTTTGTTGATGCAGTGTATTACATTTATGATGTATGTATATTGAACTATCTCTACATTCCTGGGAAGAATCCTACTTAGTCATGATATGTAATCTTCTTGATGATTTGCCGAATTCTGCTTGCTAGTATTTATTGAGAATTTTTGCATCTATGTTCATTAGGGAGATTGGCCTATGGTTTTACTTTCTGGTGGGATCCTTCTCTGGTTTTGGTATTGGAGTAATACTTGCTACCAGGAATAAGTTTGGGAGAATTGCTTCCCTTACAATTTCATTGAAGAGTTTGAGAAAAATTGGCATTACATCTTCTCTAAATTTCTTGTACAATTGAGCTATGATTCTCTCAGGACCTGGGGATTTCTGTTTGTAGGTTTTATGTTACCTTTTCAATTTCATTGACCGATATTGGATTCTTCAGAATTTTTATATCTTTTTGATTGGGCTTTGGTCATTTGTATATATTTAGGAATCTGTCCATTTTTTGTTTTGTATTTTTCATCTTTTGAGTATAAGGATTTTGGAGGTAGGTACTGAGAATCTTCTGAATTTTTATAGGGTCTGTAGTGATTACACCCTTTTCATTGCTTATTGCATGAATCTGAATTTTTGTTTCCTTTTTTTTGATAAGGTTGGCTAGATGTTTATCAACTTTATGTATTCTTTCTAATAACCAACACTTCAAATCATTAATTCTTTGTATTGTTTTCTTCATCTCCATTACATTTATTACTTCTCTGATTTTTATAATTTCCTATTTTCTCTGGGCTTTGAGTTTGACTTGCTTATCTTTTTCTAGGAGCTAGAGGTATAGTATATTATTGTTTGGGATCATTCATTTTGCTGATGTGAGATTTTATTGCTGTAAATTTCCCTGTTAAGATGCTTTCATTGCATTTTACAGGTTGTCTCAGTGTTTACGTTTGTGTCTGCATTTTTGTTTGGCTGTGCACATTAATTTCTTCTTTAATTTCATCTGTAACCCATGGATTGTTTATAGTCAATGGTATTATTTAGATCCCTTGTACTTTTATAGAGTTTTTGCTGATTCTTTCATCAATAATTTCCATTTTCATTACACTGTGGTCAGATAATATGCATGGGTTGGTTCCAGTCCCTTTCAATTTACTAAGAATCCTCTATGTGGTAGTATATGGCCTATTTTGGACAACACCCTATGTGCAGCCTAGAATATGTATTCTGATGCTGTTGCACAGAGCACTGTGCAAAGATCTAAGTCTCTTTCTTCACAGGTTTAGTTTAGTTCTCTTATTTCTTTGCTGATTGTTTTTTATAGTTGATCTATTTCTTTGTGTCAATGGCACATTTGCCTTCAGTATAATTACATCATTGCTTATTTGATTTTTTGTGTCTGTTAAAATTTGTCTTATGTGAGTGGGTGTTCCTGCATTGGGTACATATATATTTATAATTATCTCTTCCTTTTGAAGTTTTTCTGCAACAAATATATAGTGAACTTCTTTATTTCTTTTAATCATGCTTGTTTTGAAGTTGACATTGTTAGAAACAAGAATATCTACCCATGCTTTTTTCTGGGTTCCTGTTGAATGGAATATTGTTTTACATCTTTTCACATTGTCTACTAATTTATTTTGAGTTAAATATGTTTCTTGTATGCAGCATATTGCTGGATTTTGTGCCTTTATCTACTCTGCTAGTCTGCTTCTTTTGATTGTTGAATTCAGGCTACTTGTACTAACGGTTATAATTGATATGTATTGGCTTATCTTTGTTATGTTTTCCTTCTGTAGGATCCCAACTTTTCCTCTCTGCTTAATTGTTTTCTCTTCTTGGTGGTTCTATTCTGTTATTCTTGAAGTTGTGGTCATCTTTGTTCCTTTCTAAAATATCTGTCAGTACTCTTTGTAGAGTTGGTTTGCTTGTCATAAATTTCTTCCATCATTCTTTGTCATGGAAGTATCTTATCTCTCCATTAAATTTGATAGGATACGTCAATCTGGGTTGGAATTTGTTTTCTTGCAGGACTTGAAATATCTCACTCTAATGTTTTGATTTTATGGTCTGTGTTGAGAAATCTTCTGTGATTCTGATTTGCTTTTTCTTATAGGAAAAACTTAATATTCCATTCTTTTGCTCAATATCTGGGACCTTGCTTATTATGTGTCTGGGTGAAAATTTGATTTTGGCTAGCTGGAGTTTTATATTTTGCACTTAACTGTATGTCAGATTATTTTCCAAAGTTCAAGAAATTTCTCCAGTCTTTCTATGTTATTTGTGTTAAGTCATGTTTCTTTGATACCTACTAGTCTTATTTTTCTTTGCATCATCTTGCAGTTGTTATATTATTTCCTTGTTTCTTATTCTCTTTAAGATATCTTTCCTTTCATGTTCACTAGCTGCAATGGTGTCTTCAAGGTCTAAAATTCTATCTTCAGTTTGATTTAAGTGGCTTTGCCAGCTTTCAATGGAATTCTTTTTTAAAATTTCTTTCTTTCTTTCTTTCTTTCTTTCTTTCTTTCTTTCTTTCTTTCTTTCTTTCTTTCTCTCTGTCTCTGTCTCTGTCTCTCTCTCTCTCTCTCTCTCTCTCTCTCTCTCTCTCTCTCTTTCTTTCTCTGGTGCTGGGTCTTGCTACACTATGAGTATTAGCCTTATAGTGATCCTCCTGTCCTAGTGCTGGTATTACAGGCTTATGTCACCATGCCCAGTTTCAGTGGTTGGCTTTGCACAGAGCCAGCAGAACATGTGGTACCAGGAATTGAAACCAGATCCTCATGCTTGCCAGGCAAGTACTCAGACTGCTAAGCTATCTCCTCAATCCTGAAATTCTTAATGTCCTGGATATCTGTCTGAACCTGTTTTACTCATTCTAGTTTTTTGATGTATTCTTTATTCAGTGTTTACTTCATTTTCCTATTCCACTTTATTTTTTATCTATGATCTTCCTTAGGTATACTGAGCAATTCTTTTGTGATTGTTGTCATTTCCTTTTTTACCTGAGGGATTATTTCTGATCTGATTTCCTCCATAGTCTGATGGAGTTGTTTCTCTATTTCACTTGCTATCATGTCAGAGGTTTGAGGAGTGTGACTTCCAAGTTCTTTTATGACCTTGACCACTAGGCTTGTTTTGGGTAGCACAGAGCTTTGTGATTGCCTTTTGTTCCTTCCTTTTGTAATTTTTGAATCTCTCAATGTTCTTCCTGAGTTTTCAGCAGTGTTAGGGGGTAGGGAGCAGACGAGCAAGTCTCTCAGGACAATTAGGCTCACAAATTCTTCTCTTGTGTGGGGTTCAGTGTGCCTTCCACCTCAGTGTGTGTGGGGGGAGGTGAAAGCCACATCTCAACAAGTATCTGATGATGATGAAGGAAAGCCAATGTACTACAAGGTTCTCTCAATGGGGGATCAGTGAGCAGGGTAGAGATCATGAGGGCTCCTCTTTACCCCTCTGGCATTCTGCCAGGTGCCTGACTTCAGGACCCTATAGTAATCTTCCAGGCAGTGACAGGTACCTGAGTCTCTCAACTCATCTCTTCTGTGGGCAAGAGGATTGAGGCAGGGCTTACTAGTTGCCCTTGGCAGTCCTCCATGTGAGATTGGGCAGCTGGGCTCAGCCAAGTTATAGAAAGTGTGAATGGGGATGGGGCAAGGCCCCCACATCTGCTGGCAGTCTTCCATCACCATCCAATTTCCACAGATAATTTTTTCTCATCACCTTGAGAAAATATCTTAACATTCACATGCTACCAGAAATTATCAATGATTTTTTTTGGATATGATGTCAAAGGCACAATCATCAAATGTAAAATAAACAAGTCGAATTCCATCAAGCTTCAAATCCTTTTTATAGCAAAGCCAACAACAAAATAGGAGTCCATCCTATAGAAAGAGAGAAAACATTGGCAAAACATTATCTTCATTTTCATATCAAAAAGTGATAAGTAAATCATGATTCAATGATCTAAAAAATCCTCAGAATACAAATGACCCTTACAGATCATTTTTCTGCAGATAATATAATGAGTGGCAATTGGTATAAAATGTTACATGATACCACTAATTACCAGAGAAATGTGAATGAAAACTGTGATGTATCTCCAAATTTGTCTTCTGATGACAACTGAGTGTGGAAAAAATGAAAATTCATGTACTCTTAGTGATAATGTAAATTAACACAGCTCTTATGGAAAAAAAAGAATGTAGAACCCTACATGTAGGCATGTCCTTGGAAGGGGCTTTGGAGTTCTAAAGCTACCAGTAATTTTGATGATTAGTGTTATCATCTACAGGCAGGAATGCATAGTAGAAACCTAAGATTCATGGTAAGCTGGTTACTTGGAGATTAGGAAAGCTGCCCAAAAGCGTGCAGACTTGTCATCCTGTAGCTACAAGTCCCTGGAAAGAAATGTGACCTGGATTTCAGAGTCCATGGGGAAAATAAGTCACTGTTTTTTGCAGGATACCTTATTTCAGGAGACAGGAATAGATGCCAGGTTTTTCTGGTTTTCCTCATTAATTCAGGGTGCTGCATTTTCAGAACCACCTGAGGTTACTCTTGGAAATTACAAGTGGATAGAAGAAAAATGGTCTATCTAAGGCCACCTACAGAAGTGTACACAGTAAAATATAAATTTAAAAAATACTTAAAAATTCAGTGTTATTTTATTGCATTCAATTTATCCTGGATATTCTTTGAACCATAGGCTGATTTATAATTATTACAATTACTAAAATCACTACAATTATTATAATTCTCTTGGCTCTCCAGGAATTGATGTTTTTGCTTGCCTTTGCCCTGAAAAGTGACATGATAAAAACTAGCTGGAAAATCCTTCTGCAGTTATGGATGGGTATATTGTGCATAATGAACAATAAAAATGTATGTTTTTCATGTATTACATGCAAGGCCCAGAGCACTGCTGGGCCAGAGTGAAGTCGTCTCCCAGGGCTGACGGGTTAGAGGGCTGGTCCTCACTGGTGGAGGTAGAAGGGGTGACAACTTGAAGAACTGTGATACTTCCTGGAATGCACATTCTGTTTTTATTTTGTTTGTGTGTATATTTAGTACAGGATCTGCAGGATCTCACTACATAGATAGGACTCACAGTGATACTCCTGTTTCAGCCTCCCAATTTACAATTACAGACCAATCCCAGTTTCAATTGTAATCTGTGTGCCCCAGGGGCAGGGCTAGCACAGCATGCTGGGGATTGAACCCTGGTCCCCGAGCCTGCCTAAGCAGGCACTTTAGTCCACTGAGCTATCTGGCTGGCCCTCAGATTCTGTTTTTAAGGCAGGAAAACTAAAGGTGTGCCTTATCAGAGAGAACTTTGTTTTTTATATTTGAAGGTTATATAAAGTAGAATCAGACATTTCAAATTATAATGATTGTAACTGAAAATAAAGAGGGAAATTTGATGTTAAAATCATAGTAAAACTTTATTTTTAATGTAGATATAGTTGGCCTTGGCAAGACAAGGCTTTCTTGGACAATGACTAGAAATCCTTAGCTAAGTTATAAAACAGGTGTTATTAAAAGCATTCAAGACTGGCCAGGGATATGATTCAGAGGCATAAGGCCTGCCTGGCAAGTGTGAGGTAGTGAATTTAATTCCTGGTACTCAAAATAATAAAATAAAATTAAATATTAAATACAGTATCCAAGTCCATGGAAACAGTAAGTACCATGCCCTTTGGAGCTGTGTTGAGCACTCTAGGTACCATCAGCTTTGGATGTAGGTGCAGATGTCAGCACTAAGGGCCACAGGCTCCTGCTGGGTCCAGAGTTACATCATCTGAAGGCTACTTAGTAATGACAAGGGCCGCTAAAGTGAAAGCCTAAAACCTTGGAGGCCTTCAATATACAGCTGCTCTTCTGAGCTAAGAAAGGATGAGTGAAATGGCCCTGAAACTCATGGGGCTTAGGGTAAAACTGAGAGTGATAGAAGGTAAACAAGAAATCATTAAAGAAGTGGCAAATTCATGCTGGTACACAAAGCTTCTTTTTGCATGTGGGCCCTTACCATTTTCAGGTTACTTGGGCATGAAAATTCTGCAATGATCCATGTAAAAATAAAAGCATTGCTCAATAGTAGGAGATCCACTTCCCTGGCAAGTGCAAAGGCCTGAGTTCAATCCCTGGTTCCACCAAAAAAAAAAAAAAAAAAAAAAAAAAAGAGAGCATTTATAGGAAGAAAATGAGGCATTTTGAGTTTCATTTGCTAATGATAAACACGTGCCTTGCCTTTACATCAAGGTTTTTACCAAATTTTGAAGCTATGTGAATGAAATATTAAAAAAGCAAAACAGGAAACCTTTGCTGGCCATAACTCAACATAATATATTATAGCTGGAGTGTGGAAATGGTCGTGACGAGGAAGAGCTCCTTGAACTTCTAGAAAGAAAGCAGCCCCTTCTTGTTAACAAAAGTTAACTATGAAACAGAGTCCTACTTATAACTTGTAACTAGATGGGAAGAAGGAAATTTCATAATGCTAAATAATTCACCTCTAAAGGAAGATATCAAAATGCTAAATATGCATGTGGCATGAATATAATTTCATATCATCTACAAAGCCAAAAAACCAAAAAGATTTCAGACAGTCCTTGGTGTAGTATTCTAGGGCTGAAAGTATTTGCATTTTAATCATTTAGTTGGAATGAAATGTCATGTATTTCTAAAGGGATGGGCTAATTTCTCTCAGCATTTTGAATTTTCCAGCCAGATTTTGTTTTATTATGCAGAATAAAGAGAAATAAATAAATACCAGGGAACATATAAAAGGTAATTTTAGACAATGATAGCATGAAAATAATGTAGAGTAACCATGCCTTATAAAGTAAAATATAAACACAAGTACATAATTGGGTCAGTAAATGAAAATGCAGCCATTTGTTTATGTCCTAAAATAACAAGTGAAACAGTAGAGTGGAAGAATTAGAGAGCTTGGACAGCTCACCTCTCATGGAAGAGGAGCTGTGTGATGTGTGTTCACTTACGATGCTTATTTGGAAATGTTCCATGAACAGAGGAGCATCATTTCAGTGATTATCCACAAAATGGGAAACAGAAAGCATCTTTAGGGTCAAACTATGGGAGCAGGATTAAGATTAGGCATCTGAAATATATACAAACCAGCAATCAAGGAGAAAAACAAATTGATAAGGAGAGGGAATCACAATTGTGAATTTGAGGAAGAGCAAAGGATGAATCAAACCTCTATCAAAACCCAGTTAACAGCTATTTAAGGCAGGGGAGAACCTAGATCATGAATGAGGAGGACTATTTGTATAGACTCTGAGTTGGTGTGGACACCAGAAGACGTGAAGAGTTATTAGTCTCCTTTTAGAATAGGGCTAGATGGAGGACAGGTTTTAAACTGGTTAATTTGCTTGGTCCAAGGCCTGTAAGAGCCAAAGTATTACAGGACTATAGTTCTATGGACATAGTTAGTGCATATTTACCATTTACTGAATAAATCATTGGGATAAACAGAATGGCATGTGTGCACACATATGCACACATGTGGCATGTGTTAGAACCAATGCATATAAGTATAACCATACAATACCATGGTGATTGGTGGTCAACATATTACATCCAGATAAATTAAACTAGCATGCTGCTGGGTGTGGAAGACCCAGTTGACTATTGTCAACAGCAGCATAAATGGCAGAAGAGGAGAAACTGTTGGAAAGCTGTGAGGGATGCTGTTTGGAGATGCTGTTGGAGCTAGTTTTCTTGGCTATTCTTCTGGAGGAACTTGTCATGTTGGTTTTCCTGATAAATTTTGGGGAAGTTTTGGTTCTCATCTTGAGCATCGCTTCCTGACTCCAGAGGGGAAAATGGTACACTGCTCAGCCTCATGGAGAAGCTTGTAGCATTGGATTCGCTAATCAAAACTCAGCTTTCCTCATCCCTAGAGGAGCTTGGGACCTCACTGTTGCTGAGGATGGCTGTGGAACTTTTGCGGGGGCTCTGGTGCTTACCTTCAACTTTGCTTCTTGACTCTAGTTCAAATCCCTCAGTTTGCTAGCACAGATCCTTCATCTCACTAACATGGGCTACCTACTTTCCACCACTGACCTTTGGGCCTTTCCAACACAAATCCATGAATCAGACCTGCATAAGACTGTTTGGGGTTCTATGCCTCCAGCTGGATTTGTGGGAGGTATTCATATGAGCTCTAGTTTTTTAGCTGAACAGATGCAGGATATTAGGATCTAGGCCCTCAGCTGGAGTTTTTAGTGTTTATGTGTAGACAGATTTCCTGCTCTTCTTGTATGTGATTTTTGGGTGATTCATTATAAAATACTATTATAAAATGTGTCCTGTATTATATTGTTCCCCTTGCAAAAAGTACGTATCACAACTAATCCTGTTGCTATTTGGCAGAAAAAGACTAACACAAAAAGAAGTTTCATACTTTTACATAATGAAAAGTGTCAGAACTGAAGTTTGAATCCAAAATACGAGTTTTGGATGTTTCAATAGTCAAACCATATTGTAATGCCTAGTCTATTTTTAAAATTTATTTATTTATTTATTTGCTATAGGGTCTTGCTATGCAGTTTGGACTCATAGTGTTTCTCTTGTCTCAGCCTCCTCAGCACTGGGATTACAGGCATGTACCACCACTCCCAGTTTTGGTGACCAGCAAGGCACACCTAGGATTCCAGGGTCAGTATAGCACGTGGTACCAGGGATCAAACCTGGGTCCTTGTGCATGCCAGGCAGGTGCTATCTCCCCAGCCCTGTACTGCCTACTTTGAAGATATATGAAATATCTAATTTTGCAGTCACCAAATTGTGGATTAAGTTTGCTTGGTCAAACTTAGGCATAGGGTACTGTGGCTCAATACCCAGCTCCACAAGTCATACCAGACCTGCCTTAAAGGCAGCCTGAGCTAGAAAAAAAAAAAAAAAAAAAAAAAAAAAAAAAAAAAAAGGTCTTTAGGGCAGGCCAAATAGCTCAGTGGATTAAAGCACCTATTTAGGCAGATGAAATGGCTGGATTCCATACCTGGCATGCCACGCTGGCCCCACCCTCACGCACACTGAGACTGCAATTGAGACTGGGCATGGTTGCAGGCTTCTGAAATCCCAGTGCTTGCGAGGCTGAAAAGAGGAAGGATCACTATGAATCCAATTTACCTAGTGAGATACTGCAGACCCTGTAGACCCTTACTAAAATAATGATAAAAATAAAAAACCATTGAACTTAAAGGAGAAATTCTCATTTCATCTCAAAACTAACATGTATAGCAAAATAAATAAATAATATCATAGAGCAGGCCATTCTACTTATAAAATTGTAGTGATTTTTTTCATCATTCAACATAGTCTGGCAAGTTTATTGTGCTGCTGATTTGAGTGCCAACGGCCTCTTGAAGAAAATTGGCTTTTGCAAAATAGTAAGTTTTAAAGCAGTCACATTACAAGCCCCTCCAGCAGAAAGGAATAAAAATGCTATTACATTTCTTTTGTAATTTCTCTTTGGATCTGTTCTTCTGGAAAAGATGAAATTGAGACCTATAGTTTTCATTGCATTGGAGGTCACAGGAAAGAATCTGTTTCTTACGGGAAATGGTCCACAGAGATGGTACCCAGTGGCAACCAATTAAATTGCTGCAAAGGTTGCGCTGAGTTGGCTTGGTCACTCCGTACTTGCTGCACTGCACCGCTGACAGCGGGAAACAATTCTACAGCACTTCCTACACCATGCTCTAGAGTAAAATAAGCAATCATTTGCCTGAGCCAGTTGAACAGGCCGGCCTGTTTCTCTAAGGTGGAAATATTTTATCTGAAGCCATGAAAAATAGAGAAGACCATATCAAAGACTCATACATATCAAGAGAAATTCAGGACATTCCTGTGCTTCCCTGACCTTCTATTTAGATATGGAAAATATCCAATTCTGCCCTTTGGTGGTTACATTTCTGCAATAGACTTTGAACTCTGTAAATGAACTACCTCATTTCTGTTC
The DNA here is from genome assembly GCA_004027165.1 of Ctenomys sociabilis. Lineage (NCBI taxonomy): Eukaryota > Metazoa > Chordata > Mammalia > Rodentia > Ctenomyidae > Ctenomys > Ctenomys sociabilis. Next base: position 30,515 of record PVKA01013710.1, on the reverse strand, counting down.
TAATGACTCAATTTCATCCCAATTAGTCTTAAGCTAATAAAGAACAGGTGATTACCTTAAGCTCATTCCTGACACTAGCTATTGTTGAAATGGAGTTTTCATATATAATCACAAATACATGTAAATCATCATATTCTATGTTGATGGTATAAAGCATTATACCTATAACTATCCTTAGTGAACATTTAGTTCAGAGAGGGGGAGAGAGACAGAACATAAAAGTAACATAAAAATTAAATGAGTAAAGTTACATAAATATTAAAAGTAGTGGATTTGAAGAATTACTTTTATTCCTTTCCCAGCATCTTGGGATATTTAAAAACCCATCAACAAAAAAGTACTTAAAAGTAATTGTAGGTGGGCCAATAGCTCAGTGGATTACAGCACCTGCTTAGGCAGACGCAGAAGACAGGAGTTTGACCCCTGGGCCAGCTGTACTGGCCCCGCCCCTGGGGCGCACTGAGCCTGCAACTGAGACTGGGCATGGTGGTGCGGTACTGCAATCCTTGCACTTGGGAGGCTGTAAACAGGCGGATCACTGCGAGTCTGATCTAGCAGTAGATCCTGAACACCCTGTAGACCTTTCCCTAAAATTAAAAAAATGAAAAGTTATTAGCAAGTTTAACAACATGCACAAATTAATCGATAATACTAATTTTGAATATGGTTTGACCATTTATTTTATTTTTTCACTATTTCAAGGCTATATTTTTCATATTTTAGTGTAACAGATACATTCCGTGGAAAATATTATATACAAGAATTTATTAGTAAATACACTTTTGCCACAATTTTGAGTGGCACCAGGTAATAATTTCATTGATGCCTGAACAACAGGTTTGGAGCAGTGACAATATTTGCGTAAACTAATAAGTGACCAAATAAGATATGTTCTGATCAATCTTCAGTTATGAAAGTAAAAGACCACCTATAGAAATACTCATTTTATCACTTCTTGTTCAAAGCTTAATGCCACTCAGTGAAAAATATATGCCCACGACATTTTTGTGTTAATAATTTGATGTCATATGTTATGTTTTATAGCTGTACGTCTCCAAGAGCCAGAGGTGCTCATAGGCAGGGCTTTTGAACGCGATGAATGTGCTACAGCCAACGTGGTGTTAGAAGGTGGAGCCTGGCCGGAAGAGGCGGGTCACTCGGTGGGAAGCCCAGAGGAGGGCACCGTCTTCCAGACTCTCTTCCCACTCTGTGCTTTCAGGTCACCACGATGTTAGACCGAGCAGTCCTATCTACTGTACCTTGGAAGCCAGCTGGGCTGAAATGGGAGCCCAGATTAACCTCTCCTGTGGACAATGTTGTTGTCAAATAGATATGCCAGTGAGAAAGAGACCAAGATATTACGTATTGGGAAGAGCAAATGGAAAGGAAATCACATGCTATTGATTTGAGAGCACTATTTCGTCCTGACTCAAACTTTGTAATTTGGACTCAGTCTCTTTCAGTAAATCCTGGTTGGGGCCCTACTTAGTACTCCCGTTCTACTGGCTAAAAGCATTTTGTTCTTTTGCTGTATCTGTTAATCCCTTTCTGTAATAAGGTTTTCCTTATACTTCGAAGACAATTTAGTTTTATTTTCTCCTTGTTGGTTTTCAAGTTCCCTTACTGAAGGAGAGAGAGAGAGAGAGAGAGAGAGAGAGAGAGAGAGAGAGAGAGAGAAACAGAGTTGGAGAGAGGCAGAGAGAGACAGAGAAAGAGACAGATACAGACAGACAGAGTCACATAGAGGGACAGAGACAGAGAAAGACAGTCAGAGAGAGAGAGAGACAGAGAGAGAGACAGAGACAGAGAGTGACAGAAGAAACTCTCAGTAAAGCTTATTGCTAGAAATTTAATTTTCATGCCAAACACTGACTGATTGAAATAAAAAAGTTGTATGACTCACAGAATTACTTAGACTGAGGTAAAACCATTCTAGTGATGTTCCTGATACTAGCAACTAAGCACCTTAGAAGTCTACTGCACTTCACATAGAGCAGAGCCTCCTAAATTTGCAGAGAACTCATGAAAGGAATTCAATATATTAATAACCTCATTTTCAAGATCAAAACAATGATGCCCAGGTAACTTTAATTAATGAATTAATGATATGATTCCACACTACAAAATGCTTACATTGAGTGTTCAAGCTTAAACTTGCTACTACTTGAACAGCAAGTACAAAAACCAAAACAAGCCTGCTAGATGTTTGCAACTTTGCTGGATAGTTCAACTGAAAGTCCAATTTGAGAAAACCTTTTATTGGCCAAGGGAGTCACACCTTGTGTCCTGCCATGGATACTGAGGGGCAACATTTCAGTCTAAGCACTTTTCTCACCCAGACAGCAGACAGTGCTTGTGCTGTTGTATTAGAATATTCCCCATTTTGTTGTTGTCAATGAACATATTCATTGCTGTCTTTTTCTTACTATACTGTATTTGCATAAAATATTATGTCCGTACTCCAAAGAAGTGATATAAGCAGTAAAGCTAAAACAAAAACTGAGAACTATGATATAGTTAAAGAAAGAAATGATTGCAAAATTCATTAGTGTAAGCTTTGGCCCTTAGAACCAATTATTTGCTATTTCATTATTATTTTTATTTTATTCTTCTGGCACAGGGTCTTGCTGCACAAGTTGGACTCATAGTGATCCTTCCAACTCAGCCTCCCCTGCCCTGGGATTATAGGTGTGGGCCATCACACCCAGTTGTGGGGCAGTTCGACACACCTGTGGTTCCAGGGTGAGCACAGCATACAGTACCAGGAATTGAACTCTGCCCTTGAGCTGCCAGGAAGGTGCTTATGCCACCATGCTATGTCCCCAGCCCCGTTCCATTGTTTCTTATGGGAAAATAAGTTTGGTTCTTGAACTTTTTAGTGTCCAAACTTGAATTTGGAATAAATTGAGTTCAACTAGCAAGGCATCACTCCATATGAATATAGTTTAGCAATGACCACAAATTATATATATATATTCAAATGAATGTTTTGAATTATTTTACATGATCTGGTGCTACTGTCCAAAAATGCTTCCACAGGTGGGATGCCCCTAAGTTATTTATTTGAGAGCAGTTCCATTTGGTATTCTGAATAACTTATTTGAATAGAGCAATATGGAAATGAATAACCATTGTTGAATTCCCATCATCTTCTTTTGTGAAATTCTGTATTGCTTCTAATTTTTATTTTCTTAAATAAACTTCAGTAATTATAGGCTTGAAAATTTACCAAGAGACTTCTAATACTATAGTATGAGGGTTCTTACACAGATTCTTTTTGAGATAGTAGAAAAGCTTCTAGCATTACAGACATACAGTATTATTAATATTACTAATTATTGTTCATAGTTTACTACTTCGACAAATAAAATGGTCTAGCAGCAGCTGTTGAAAGTCAGTAACCTTGTTATTAATCTGAAGATGTGAAAATTAACTACATAAGGATTTATAAGAAAAATAAATGAAGCTGATGCTGGCACAAATAAAAAAGGGGGCTGGGGCTGGTAGAGCAGCAGTCTAAGCACCTCCATGACATGCAAGGGCCTGGTTTGGGCGGCTGGTACCACGTACTGTGCTGGCCCCGCATGGAGCCCAGCTGGCCACTAAATTGAGGCGTGGCGAAGCAGGCCTGTAATCCCAGCACTGGGGAGGCTGAGACAGGAGTACTACAGAGTCTGAGCTGTGTAGAGAGGCCCTGCACCTAATAAATAAATAAATAATTTAGAAAGGAAAAAGGGCAAAGGGGGAGGAGAGAAAAAAGAACTAAGATGTATCAAATCCCCATGGTGAATGCAATTATTATGCACTAAAAATATACACTAATATAAATTTTAGAAAATAAAACACCAAAAAAGTCTTCTTGAATCTATTAAACTCCTGAATTAGTCCAGGTAAGCAAATTTATTTTTTTTTTGTGCATAAATAGCCATACTTCCCAAATAAAATTTCATAAATGAATGACAGAAAAAGAAAACAATTATCACCCACAATTTCACTTCTCATACTTACCTGCTGTTTGTATTGTAGTAGCTACCTGTCATTTTTAAAAAAACATTTTTTAATCATTTAAATATTCAATTTTGTTCCTAATGTAGAAAAATCTTCAAGTATTGTCCTGAAAGTTACCCTGAAGCATAACTGGGGCTTTGTGCGCAGCTCCATGCGTGGTCAGGGGGGTCCACCTGAAGCCCCACCTTTACTCGGGAATATTCCTGGCTCCAGAGGTATGTTCAATCACTAACTGCTCCCAAGCACAGAAAGGGTCAGCAGTGCCAGGAAATTATATCCCAGGAAACCACCCCCAATGCGAAGGAGTAAGTGTGTCATAAATCCTGGCTTTTCTGTCTCTGAGTGCAGTTTTCTGCAGTGTGTTCTAAGCATCTCTCAGAAGGCCCTTGCCAGCTTGACCCTCTGGTTCTCTAAGGCGTTCATACTATTTATGACTTCTTTATTATCGGCTTTTGCCCTCCGCTGTCTCAATACATTATCGCCCCAGGGTTCTTATGACCTTGCTTCCCACATAAGCTAACTGGACCCATGTTCTCTTCCTGGGTTTACTTTTAGGAAGCAAGACATCTGTTTTCTCTTTCTTAGAGACTACTCTATCCCCACCCCTGTAGACTTCAAACCTCATGAAATTTGTGTCCTTCCATCAGGATGTAACATTTCCTCTAGAAAAAGAAAACCCTTAAATAATTTTGAAAGCCCTTGCCCACTCCACACAGTTAGCAGGGCTGGTGGTGCTGTTATAGACTCTCAATGTCTTTTCTTTATTTCTTTCTTTTATTTTATTTTATTATTATTATTATTTTTTTTTTTTTTTTTGTCTTTTTGAGGCAGGGTCTCACTATGCAGTTCAGGCTGGTCTTAAGCTCACTTTGTAACCCAGGCTGGTCTTGAACTCACAACAATCCTCCTGCCTCAGCCTCCCAAGTGCTGGGATTACAGGCCTGCGCCACCACGCCCAGCCTCTATTTCTTTCTTTTAAAAACTCCATTTTTTAACATTTATTTTCTGCTGCCTTAATTCAATCTGGGTAATGGGGAATTTTGGTTTTATATTTAAAAAGAAATAATTTAATACTCTGCTTCCATTGTCATAAGAACTGATTCATTCAACTACTATAACTCATAAAGCTATTGGTAGATTACAGAGGCTAAAACAGCAACAAAACAAAAAGTGTCAGTATGGCTCCTGTTTCCTTACACAAGAACAAGACACCTGTACACAAAAGCAACTCAAAATTTGGTCTGGACATCTTGAATGGCTCAGCTTTGGTGATCGGATATGTGGATCTTTCTTTTTGGGTCACCAATCTGAATTGAGCCCAGGTCAGTTGATTCCAAAAAAAATCATTATTATTTTACGGCTGATCTATACAGGTTGCAGAATGGATCTGGCTTCCCTCCAGCTTTCGGAAGTCAGGTATCCCCCCCCACCCAGAGCAGTAATGGGCCTCTCTGTTAGCAACCTGGAAAGAAAGGCCAGGGATTAAATGAACATCGAAGCTGAACTGTACTCACTGTGGCAGAGGTAGAACTCCATCCACTGGCCAGACGGAAATGACAGCAAAGTTGCATTTCCTCCCTCCTGACTTGCAGCGTGTAGATTGAAGGGTAAATTCAGAACACTAGATGTCAGTTTGCTATTTGTCCAGGGCACTTAAAACATTTTGCACAGAAAAAGATTTTAAAGAAGCTTATCAAAAATTGCTTTTTGTGTGGAGCTGCACTTGAGATGCTTCAACATGAGAATGCAAAGCAGGTGCCAAGCTATGGCACTGCATACATACGTTCAGCCTCACAACACTCACAAACCCTGTGCTGAAGTGGTTCTCCATCCAGCACCTGGGTGAGCCTTGGAGCTACTGCATTCGATTTCTTTCTGATTTCATGATCGGTAATAGAGTGGTCATTTTCTAATAGTTCATAAATTAAGAAATAAGAAATGGGTTCCTGCATCCATAATTTTCTCAGGGTATCTTTTGAAGTGTGTATTATTAGTTCGTCTTAATACAAAACTACCAACTGAAACTAATCTCCCTAATGAGGTTCATTTGTCCTTTGATAAAGCAATAAATAGTTTCTTCAAGGGATACTTAACTAATAGTGTGGCCAGCACCTTATAATTAATTTTCTTCTCCATCCTTGCAAGCATGAAAACAAACAGTAAATTTTTCATTTGTTCATCTCTTTAGAACAACTGTTTAGCAGAGATATGCTTGATTAATGGATTTAATTTGTTCCTTTCTTCTGTAGTCAGTTTTCATATTACGTTGGTTATCAGAGGGTAGGACAGTAATGTGCGCACTCTCGTCGCAATCCACTCGATCAGTGTCAGTGCTGGCTTCTAGCTCCGGGTCTGCATCTTTAACCTTTACCGTCCCGTAGAATCTTTCATCAATCTGTGTTACAGTCACCTTGGGAAGAAAAGGCAGAAGCACTCCGTCAGCACTTACAGGTAGTAAAGTGTGTCATTATTTCAAACAAAATGCTGGCAGCAGTGCACCTTTCATTTCCCACCGAAATATGATTTGTGAGATCAGCAACCCAACTGCTAGGAGAGAAAAATGGAAGGGACCGGTCTGGTCACTACAAGGCCCTCGGTAAAAACCAATACAAAATACCTGATGCGTCCCTGCATGCTGAGCACTTTAAAAATAATTGAGGCTCGTTTTGCAAATTGAATATTATTGTCAGATAATGAAAGGACCCATGTCGAGGTCAAATAGCATCATAAAAATGTAATAGCACTCTTCAGAATACTGACCATTGCATAGCAGGGTAGAATCTTGATGGTTCAAATCTGTAGTTCACTTGACTTCTCGGTGCAATAGAAATAGCTATAAAAATCTTGCTGGAGGGTTATTTTTTACACTATATTTAAGCCTATGTGTAGCATACACTTGTAGGAAAATGGAAACATTTGAAAAACTTTAGGAGGTATTTTATTAGGTTAATTTTTGACAAATGGACAATTTAAAACTGAAATATGCTTAGCAGATTTTTACTTATGGTATTAAATATATTACACAATTTTACTTTGAGACTTGCCTTTTTTATACCAAAAGGTTAAAGATACTAAACTAATACATTTGAAATACATAACATGTTTTCTAAGTGTATGTTTGTAGCTTTAAATTTTTTATGCACCTATTTTAGATATTGAGTTTCATGCTGAAAAGATTTTTAAAAATATCAATTGTTTTATTTTTTTAGTGTACATATTGATATTGTTGGATATTTCCATTACAGTATGACGTAAAAATTTTGAAGTAACTCTTCAGGGAATGACTAAAGCAGCATGTTATTACTGTTTTGTTGGCGTTTATTCCAGTCTTTTCCTGATCTTTTTTGAGCTAAAACCACAAAGCAAAATTAAATGCCTGTTACTTAGTAAACTTTCATAGTTTCTTTATAATGGTGATACACTTGAACTTGTAAGGGTAAAGTTTTATGTTCTACAATAAGCTTTCTCATTTAGTATGTTATACCTTTCTGGCTTTCATTTTCACTTATTTTTTTATTATTACTATTATCACTACTATTATTTTAATATATGTGCTTGTTGCCGGATCTCACCACATAGCATGGACTCATAGTGGTCCCCCTGTTTTCAGCCTCCCCAGTTCTGGGATTATAGGCATGCATCACCACGCCTGGACTCTGTGGCTAGTTCAGCCATTCTGAGGGGTGGGGCTGGTGTGGCATGTGGTGCTGGGGATCAAACAGCAGTCCCTACACTTGACAAAGCTTGCCTAAGCAGGCTTTTTAGTCCACTGAACTATCTCACAAGCTCCTGGCTAGTTCATTTTTAAGGAAATACTAGCTGTTACTATCACCTTGTTCATACAAATGTGAAATTCTATCACTTCACAATGGAACAACAATTTTAGTGGGTCCCTAGTGTCTCTTATAAATATTACTCATTTTCAAATGTAGTACACTTGTCCAGATAATTTTGTAGCCCTGTAACACACTGTTACTGTTATTTATGCCATCTCCTGGTCTTCCTATGCTCCCTACTATTTTGTCTGTCTAAACGTTGTATCTAAACATCTCTGTCTCTCTGTGTTACTACACATGGTCTCCTTCACAGTAAAACTTTTTTTCATTTCCAAGATATTCATATTTCACTGACGTATTTATATTTTTAAAAGTCACTCAATTGTAAGTACTGAATTAATTATGCATCTGCTTTCACATATAAGCTTATTATGTTTCCCTCTAGAAGGAAAAATGTCTCTGCTTTTTTCGCCAAAGGATTACCATAGATAACCTTACATACAAAAAGATAACTTTGAAAAATGATGATATTGACTTATTTTCAAACTGTAGAGACTGGGAGACACACTTACAAGGACAGAAGTGGGGCTTATTCTAAGGGAGAAGTCATCTGGAAGTCACTTGAAAGTCATTTGGTTCCCCTCTGAGAGTCAGTGTCCAAACATCCAATAAGGTAGAGGTACTAATATGCATGATAATCTAGGGAAGCTAAACTATATCTTTACTGTCTGCATTTCAATGGATGACAGAAATTAGTAAAATATAACCAACCAAACAAGCAAAGAAAAAGAAATTCATTTCTTTATCTCTTAGAAATTATCTTTAGTTAATGCAATAGAATCCTGACCCTCAACATTTTTGGATCTGGGGACTGGTTTCAGAGAAGACCATCCGGCCATGAACTGGGATAGTGGGATAGATTTGGCATGATTCAAGCACATTCCAGTCATTGGGCACTTTATTTCAATTATTATTACATTATAATACATAATGAATTAATTGTGTGTCTCTCTGTAATGCACCATCAGCAGGACATTGTTTTTGTGTGACTAGACAGTCCCATCTGGGGCTGACTGAGGACACTACTGGTCTGACACAGGCCCAGTGGTAATGGGATTAATGGGGAGTGCTTGTAAATACAGAGAAGCTTTGACTGTCAATGCCACACTCAGCTGTAGCTTTGTAGCCTGGTGGTCCACAGGCTACAGACTAGTACTGGCTCTTGGTCTCAGGTTGGGAAATTGGCCAAACACAAATGAAAAATTTTCCTTCATAGTGATTATTTTACTATTTAAACTCAGTTATGTTTCTCAGGACAGAGCTCCATAGGAATGTGTTTGCCATGTTATTGGTTGTCTTGAAATGCAACAGGCAAAATTAAAATGTACTTTGTAAAAAAATAGCAATGGATATAAAACTAGGTTCCTTTATGAAGATGTTCACATCCATGATAGACCAATTAGGAATGCTGGGCTCTTTGACTTTCAGACTGACACTGAGAACAAGTAGAGGTATCACAGGACGCCACGTGTATTTAAATGGTGCATGTAAGTAAAATGCATTGAGTATAATGAGAGGCAGAGGAGGCCAGCTACTTTTTACTTTTATGAAATGTTTATTATTTACAACATTTATCAAGTAGGGAAAATAAAGCAGAAATTTAACTGTGTGTCTATAAAAATGGAGTATGACAACATCATCAGTGTCAGTAATTTATATGTTAGACCTTTACGTTAAGTGTATTGATTACCATCTCTCCTTTGTTGTTTAGCTTATAGTATATAGTGATGAATTTAGCCTTATCAACCCCTACATCAGTGAACTGGATGACAGTGACATAGAAGAAAAAAATATATATATATAAATATATATACAGTCTAAACATTCTTACACATCATTACTTTTCAAAATTACATCCATGCTGACTGACCTTATTGCTTAAGGATATGTGTAGATTTAGAATAACACAACTGCCACAACTAATAGTTAATGATTGTTTCTGCATGATATATACAGAGTAGCTTGGATAATTGTACTGTGGATTTCTATTGGTTTAGTGAAAAGAAAAGTTGATCCTTAAATATTTTTTTCTTTTCAATTTTTATTTTTTAAAGAGAATAAAAATAGTTAAGATAGATATAAAGCTACTTTCTCTTAATTCAATAAGGAGAAAGATTTGTACTAATAGTGTTGGGATAGGATATCATGTCTGCATCTTGAGCTATGAATGACTACTACAAAGACAAAAATATGCAATGTAGTAATTGTTGTAACTCTCTGTCCAATCTGTTTTGAAGCTGTCTCATTGCAATTTTTTTCTCAAAAAAATAATTTATAAAAGAGAATAAAAATAGCGAAAAAATTAGAAGTGGTACAGATTTTTGCTAAATGAAAGATAAGAATTCAACAATCATTATTTTTTATTTTTATTTTTTGTATTTTTAGAGAAGGGTCTAAAGAGTGTTTACAGCCTCCAAGAGCTGGGATTACAAGTGCGTACTACCATACCCAGTCTCAATTGCCATCTCAGCATGTCAACAATGGTTATTATATTACATATTGCTGTCTTTAAATTAGGTGTTTAGATTACTAGATATGTAAGCATGAAAAATTGTTAAAAAATTGGTCAAAAATTAAGAATTAAAATGAAAAAACTTAAGCATTAACTGTTCCTTTCGATAGACTAGTAGATATCAGCAGTACACAAGATATCCAAGCTATCTTGTGCATACAAGAATATATACATATATAACCTTTCTTTCTTTCTTTCTTTCTTTCTTTCTTTCTTTCTTTCTTTCTTTCTTTCTTTCTTTCTTTCTTTCTCTCTCTCTCTTTTTTCTTTCCCTCATCCTAGTTGTTCCTTCCCTTTGAGCAGTTTCTTTCCCTTTCACACTATCTATCATACCTTTCATTTTATTATCTCTTTTAGCTTTTTACACTACACTAGGCAGATAGTACAAAGTTTCACACTTGTATCTGATTTATTTCATTTATGAGAATGGCCCTTAGTTGCATCTATTTACCTGTAAAAGCCTCAAGTTTATCTTTCTTTATAGTTGAGTAATATTCTATTGTTTAAAAATACCACGTACTTTTAATCTATCTATATATATAATATTATTGAATTGCAATAATTTTGTTTAGTCAAATTTTATATCATTTCTATTTTTTATTATTTTTACTCTCCTTAAAAAATAAAATAAGTTTATGGACATTAAATTGTTCTGCAATATTTGGCAAATATAAGATACAAACAGCTTAGCTATTGATCACTTTTGTAAACATTAATCATAGTGATTGTATATATACTTTGAACATAGATTACTGAAGTTTTCACTATTGTATTATAATATTGGGAAAAGAAAAAATGCATGAAAGATATAACATAAGCCCTTAGTGAGTTTATAGATAGATCACAGTTGTTTATTAAAAGGAACATATTAAATAGTAACTAGAGTGACAATGATTCTAAGAATAAAACATAATTAAGATATCAGATGCTAATAAATCTCTAAATGATGTAGACCAGTTGTGAAGACATCCTCATCCACAGTGTCTGACAGTACCAGTAAGTGGGTTTGTCAAGAAGATTCGAGGGAGTTGCTAATTCCCTTTGGGCTTCAAAATTAACTCACATAAAACTTTCAAATTGTTTTCAATTTACTTATTACATAATTTCGACCTTTGTTTTATGAAAGCAATCTTTATGGCCTTATTTTTAAACAAATAAAAACACAGTGCTCTACAATGATTTTAATCAATGAAAATTTAAGTAGCTATAATAAAACTGAGTACCATCATTGTAAAAACTAATAATTGCAAAGAAATTTAATACAAGCTTATTTTTATGATTCTGACTTTACAATTGCAGTTTTGTTTCTCAAAAATTTTTTTTGTAAATTTCTTAAAGTAATAAAATAAGCAACTAAGTTTTAAAAATTGAAAGCAAGAAGGGACCCTCTATTGGGAAAACATATCCCAAAGATTGGTAATGTTCTGAACTGAAAACTCATTAGATGTGAAGAGCTGCAGGAATTATTTTTGACCCACTTACTGTGTGTATTAATGACTACAAAGATATTGATTAGAATAAAATTGTTTTTAAGAGGTCCTAAGTTTCATAAAATATAAATGGAAACTATAACTTCAAACTGATATGTTAGAAAAAAAGTCTAAAACTTGGAAGTAAGACAACATAAGCAGTCAAAACAATCTTCAGTGTATGGCATTCAAAATCCACTAAAGCGTTGTTCAGAAATACATGCATTTTAATTCACAACTTTTATTTATTAAAGGTCTTAATATAATAAACTATGAACTTGCAGGCATTTGCATGATATAGTTCCAAATTTTTTTCACTACTCAGTGTATCAGATAATAGAACTTTATGAATATTGGGTAGTAACAATTTTTATCTAGCATTAGTGTTTTGTTTTTTTTTTTGTACAATGTCTCACTACACAGATCAGACTCATAGTGATCCTCCTGTTTTCAGCCTCCCCAGCACTGGTATTACAGGCGTGCATCAGTCTACGTCTGGACTGATGGTGTGCTCAGAGCATCTGGCGACCAGGCTGGTATGACATGTGGCAGCAGGGATAGAACCCCGGTCCCTGTGCTTGCCTAAGCAGGAGCTTAGTCCACTGAGCTATCTGGCTGGTCCTTCTAACATTAGTGTTATGCTGATATTAAACTATCCTGAAGGATAATTCAATAATTTGAAATATCAAGTTATTTGAAAATATATTTTGAGTTCATGCTTTAATGATTTTATTTCCAAACTAAAATAGCTAAAAGTGTCTCAACAAAGCACAAAACTTGGTAATACTGTTGAACATAATTACTAAAGAATACATTATGACTTAATATTTCGATAAAATTTAAGCCAACTATGTGATTGAAATATATCCAAATACATGTACTGTGTTGATTGTCCTGATAATCTACAATTCTTTTTTTTTTTTTTTTTCCTGTATTTTAGGGAAAGGTCTACAGGGTGTTCAGGGTCTCACTCATAGTGAGTCTAGATTGGACTCATAGTGATTCTCCTGCTTACAGCCTCCCAAGTGCTAGGATTAACCACCATGCCTAGTCTCAATTGTCCTCTCAGCGTGCCTCAGGGGTGGCACCGGCACTGCAGGCCCAACAAACTATGATTCAAAATGTTGATTTTCCAATGCGTATGTGAGGTTTTTCCTGAAAATGTAAATTCAAATGTACACCAAATAAAAGCAGACAACTTCTGACTCTATTCTCTATTTCTGAATGTTTGAAACAACAACAAACAAAACAATTTTATATGTATTTATCTAATGCTCTATGCATGATATAATGTTCATATTATGCATATCTATATGTATGTGGGCCATGCTCAATAAAAAATTAGGAACTTTTAAAACCTGTTTTAGCTTTTTGTGAATAGTTGATCTTCATGTGTGAATGATTTGTAGGTTCTAATTTACACCAGCACAATATGTTTCTCTTGTACTTAAAAATGTAGCTCAACCTATGACTGTACCAAATATCTATGCTGTATCCATGTCATTAGTATTATTTTTGTGATAGACTAAGCTAGCCAGAAACTACTCTGCAAATTGTTTTCAATTCAAGCCACATTCTAGGGGAATGATACAATAATTAAAGAGATCATCTATTTGAAATAAGGAAAATAGCAGAGTTCAGAGTTTTATGACCAGAGGGAGAGTGGAGAACTGAGATGCTTAACCCACAGACAAAAATCAACAAGTAAAGGAATTAGCTGTCAAAACCAAGAGAGAGAGAGGGCATACACATTATTGTCCTGATGTTACTTATAAAAAAAAAAAAGTAGTCGATTTTAGACTGACACATGTAGGAAGTTTTTGTATTATATTCATTGACTTGTCTATACATTTCAGCTGCAAGCTCCAGTGCATGAAAGTGTGAGGTCCTGATTGCTCTCCCGGAGATACAGAGTGAAATTATGGTACTTGCTCAAAGAGCAACCTAAAAGAAGTCAAGATTCCTTTGATTGCAGATTAATTTATGAAGGGAAAATGATCATTTTCACTCATAGACATAGTAGGTTTTCATTTATTCATTTACTCATTTATTTATTTCCTGTTGGAGACAAATTGAACCATGCATTTCAGGCCGGCTTTGAACAGCATTTGTTCTCCAGGTTGGCCTCTAACTCACAGCAATCCTCCTGCCTCAGTCTTCAACATTGTGGAAACAAGCAATGTGTCACTGTGCCCAGCTATAGGCTTTATTGTTTGGCCATTTGCCCCTGGTGTTCTTGGGTTTGTACTGAAAACACCCAACCCTACAGCAAGGCCAGGAGAGTATGGCAGAGAGGAGCTGCTCACATCAGTTTTTGCCAAATACAAAAAGGACAGGAGCAGAAAGGGGCCAGAGTCTTACATCTCTTTTGAGTCAGGATTGCACAAAGCTGACACCAGGTCCTCATCTCAGTTCCTCCCAAGGGCATGAAGATGAGCACTAAGTGGTTATCATACCAACCTTTGCTGAACATTTAAAATCCAAGCTATAGCCGGCCCCATGAGGAGAAGTTAGATTAGTGGGAGACCAAGTGCTCCCCACATGAGAAATGGCATGAAGCAAGTTGTGATTGGTTTCAAAGTCACCAGTGATTGGGCAGGATAGCTAAGACTGTGGCAGTTGTAGGCATGTGTGCCTGGAAAGGAAGGGGATATGACTAGGAGTGATCATTTGTTGAAGTACTTGTATCACTTTAAAAATAATTTTATACGCATTTATTTAGTGCGCTATGCTTGATATAATTTTCATATCATGGATATCTATATTTATGTGGGCCATCCTCAATAAAAATTAGGAACTATTCAAACCTTGTTTTAGCATTTTGTGAATAACTGATCTTTATTTTGTAAACACCCAAAAGACCAAAATTCAGTGCTTCTTCTTTCTTTGCTTCCATTCACATTCTGACACTATTTATGATATTACCCTTACTCCATTGCACAAATAGAAATTATGGTGATTCAGAGATACTGACTAGAGAATTCCATTGTGAATTCTGTGGACTAATAGGAATAGGTAGAGAGCACTGAGATGCAGTGAATTGAAGACATAGCTCTGTGAGGCTAGAGCTCATATTTGTAGGAATCTGTCCAGTAATGCTGTCTCTGGGGTGATAGGATGAGGTAGGAAGTAAGCAGAAAGGGGAAGACAATTGCTTTTCTGGGAATCAGCTGCTGCCTTCTCAGTGGAGGACTCCAGCTGGGATGATGCTAAAAATCAGAAGCAAACCCTGGAGGAGATGTCTTTTGTACCCCGGCATCTTTACCTTGCCTTAGCAAATCCTAACAAATAAAATAAACCTCAAGCAATAACAGATATTTGGTTTTGCAATTTCAACCCTACTGTCCCAGAGTTGATTATAAAAGTCTGAGTCAACATGGAGAAACACATCTACAGTTCAGTGTACCATGGTTACATATTTCAGAGATCATCAGTGAAAGAGAAATTTCATTCAATCACAGAAAGGACTTTTTCAGGCCTGCTATACACTTGTGACACTATATCTTCTATTTTCTCTATTTTCTTATAGATTCCTGTGTGTGCATGCACGGGCGTGTGTGTGTGTGTGTGTGTGTGTGTGTGTGTGTGTGTTTATAACGTTATCTCTTTTTCTTCCTTCTGTTTTTTGGGGGAACCGGGGATTGAACTCAGGCCCTTGTGCTTGTCAAGGAAGCTCTTATTCCACTGAGCCATCTCCCCAGCCTCTGTTATCTCTACTTAAGAGAAGCATTTGTTTTAGGCCAAATTTAATTTGCTAGAATAAAATCCTAAAATATAAGATTATGTCATATTTCTTATTATTAACTGTGAAACAAAGCACATCATCTAATTTTTCAATCCGATTTCTTTCATGTATTATACTAATCATTTAGCTTATTTTAACTTATTTCTTTCCTTATTCAAGAATTAGTGAATACCTCATATGTGACATATGAAACATAATGACACTCCATGAGTTAGTTATATATGGTTTATGTGCAGCTACCTTCAGTGTAATGCAAGAGTAGGAAAAATTAAACAAATTAAATGCAACAAAATCATGCTGGAAGAAATTTCAGAAAAATGATAAATAATATACCATGAATGATAAAAGAAAAAAATTTAAGTAAAGTCCGTATTTGTACAAAAGCCATATGACCTTAAAATATTTCAGCATTCATCAATACTAACATTACAAATGAATGGCTTTAATTTATTTTGATTCATTGTCATTATTTTTCATAGAAAAATGCAGTCAGTATAATAAAAATTGTGATGTGGAAAACAAAATGTGTTGAATGCATAATAATCTTGTAGCTGTGGCATATTAACACCATTTCACATTTTCTATTCATCATCAAAATTGTAAAGCAATATATGTTTTAAAATATATAACATTTTTAGTAAAGATATACTAATCAAATATCACCTGTCATGAAAGATCCATGATGTAGTATTTTAGAACAATGGAGGCCAAGGAGATGGCTCAGTGGACCTAAGTGCTTCCCTGGCAAATACAAGGGCCTGAGTTCAATCCCTACTTCCACCAAAAAAAAAAAGAATGTTAGAACAATGGAAGACTGCTCGAAATGAGTTTTGCTTAAAACTGCAATCATTACCTGTACAATCACCTGTTATTCTTCCCCAGTTTCCTGTTTGACCTTTTTGTTACTCTCACAGAGGGCAGTAATGCCGCTGCATTGGAATAGCCATGGCCACGCACAGTATTGTAGGGACAGTATGGATTGCTTGATACACTGTCCACCAGAAGGACACGCCTCACTCTAAGCCATGGATGGAGAGGAAGAAGCCTAAACCCTTCCTATGGCCTGCAGCAAAGCTACGGTAGCACGCGCGGACTCTGCTGCTGGGAGGTAACCAAGAGAAAGACTGAGCAACAAGAGGGGCAACAGCTGAATCCTGTGGAAGCATGCAGATGTGACTCACCTCCCGTCGCCACCATTCCAGGAGTAAAAGCCACAAACTTTGTAGTAATCAGCTGAAACATGATTAGAAAGTGACGGCTTGGCTGATTTTTGTTACTGCTTCCAAGTAGGACCAAACAGAAGAGAGAAAAATGCGCTGCCTAAATCAGCCACATCTCACGCTCCACTCCTGGATAGCGGCCCTCCAGTTTCCTTGCATAGCAGCCCCTGGAAGGGTGCACCTGCGCCTCCTCTCCTGTCACACGCTGAGAGCTTTCCAGCCTTCTGCCTGGAGTCTCTGCACACATGCGGTGCTGGCTGGCTCCCTTCCCAGAGCAAGCTCTGGATACGCAGCCTTTGCTTGGTCCTTTCTGTGTGCTTTTAAATTTTTTCTTTTTTCTTTTCCCAGAAGATAAAACGACAAGTGTCCCTAAGGTTTTGAGATTTTTTTCCTTCTGGCACATGTTAGAAATGCTGATTATTGTAGGAATAGCAGACAACAGAGAGTTACCTCAGAAGAAACAGAACATTTGACTGTAGGAATTTGAGGTGGTTTTGTTGATCAGCTAGTAACCATATCTCATGTAATGTGTTCTACGTTCAATTTATAAGAAAGAAAATTTCAAAATGATGCTATACAGTGAAATATTGCACCAGACAATATTCCAGTGTTAACCGCCTTTCCATCTAATTAGGAATCAAAAAGTCAAGGAGAGGGTTTCCATGTGCTGTTCTTTGCTTTTATACATTTTCCTCCTCACTAGAGAAATTATCAACCCTACCTTGAATCTACTACAGATTCCAAAGCCTTAGGTTATCTCTCTATTTTAGCAAGACCATCTTGGATTGCAAAGCTCAATAAAGTTTACAAATTGTACATGTTATAAAGAAAGTTATGTATACCATTTCCCCAAAACTTGTGTTTTGAAAGAGTAATTATTACTTTCACAGGAATAGGTAAAGTACTAATGAAGTACTGTAATTCCAAAGGGCCTCTAATGCCCCAAAGCCCCATTCTTCTGTAAGTAACAATGCTGCCTCACTTCCTTGGGGCTTCTTGTGGAGATACTTGGTATTTGAAGTAGAGTGTTTCTCTGTTGCGTGTGACTACCTCTGGCAATGAAGCAGGATCAGGATGCGGCTCTCGCTTGCTGAGTGTCAGTATCAGTCTTCACTGTGCAACCAGAAATCCTCCCCAGAAACTTTTTGTTTTGTCCAAGAAAGTTTGTTTTTTATCAGAAAAAAGTACACTTGAGCTGAGACATTCATCCGTTGTGGTGTTAGTGTTCCATCAAGTTATGAGGAAAAAATAGTTTCACAGTTTGGAGGTTCCATTGATATAAAATAGAAGTTGATGCAGGAAACTTCTCAGCTACTTAAATTTAATAGCTGGTCCACCTGCAGTAAAGCCTGAAGGCTCTCTCCCATGGAAATGCAACAATAGGAGTAGAATTGCAGTGTACTAATAATTACATGGGTCTCCCTTACCGGAACTCCCTTGAGGGTACAGAGAATTGATTACAGAAATTTGAGCTCAACTACACTTAGTTTTCATAATTATGTTATAACATGTTAATTAGATTAGATAATTTGTAATCTAAAGTTATAATAATCTTAGTAGAGTTTTTGAGAAAGTGTATTTCTTTTTTTTTTCTTTTTCAGTGCTGGGGATTGAACTCAGGACTTTGAGATTGCCAGGCAAGTGCTTATTCTACTGAGCTATCTTCTCAGTCCTAGAAAGTGTATTTCTTTGTGACAATGAAAATCATGAATATCTTTCATTTTGCTGGATGTTCTGTAATTGTGCCTGCACTTGCACTTGATTCTTTCAGAAGAATTCACACACACACACACACACACACACACACACACACACACACATTGAAGACCCTGTTGGTCCATCATTTTATTTCACAGGAACATTATTAGCCAGTTGTGTGTGTGTTTAATCTATTTATATTCTTAGAGTATCACATATTTCCTGGAATTGTTTTTGAAGAAAATATTACTCAAGCATCTTAGGCATGTTGATTAAAACAAATGTCTTTAATCGGATTTAGTTACGGCTTTAGATTTATTTAAAAATCTTCTGAGAGCTCTTATAATCCATTCTAAGTAGAATTTTATATGAAATTTTGGGAATTTACATTTAATTTTGACATAAACAAATACAAATTTGCTTCAGTGCATTGTGCAACCTCATACTATATTTCTTTTTGTAGCTTCAGTTGCTCCGGTGTGGCACAGTTTTCACAGATGACCCCTACAGTGGGCTGCTTACACTACTGGTATGTGCTAAATGGCTTCATTGAGTAGTACCACTATTCCATTAGCATGTCTCAGCATGGAAAATTTGCTTGCTCAGGACAAAAGCTTCTGCTCCCAAATTATAGTAAAACATTAGAGCTAACACTCAACAATGCATTTTGCTTCTTATAACATCAAATTTTAGCTTCTGTCCTCAATCACTGATGAAGAATTGTGTCATCCTTTTCCACATAGTGGTCAAAAACCTGTGATATTTGTAAACCAGTGATTAATCTCCAAAAGAAGGAAATGTATACAAAATAGTCTCTCCTTAGCCACAAGAAACATTTTGAGATTCCCAGCGGATGCTTGAAACTGGGAATATCACCAAGCTACATAAGCATTATGTTTTTCCTTCTATATATACACATTAATGACAGAGTTGAGTTTATAAATTAGATACATTTAGAGATTGGTAGTAATAGTTAAAAAAAAGAACAAATATCACAGTATAAT
The DNA here is from genome assembly GCA_004027165.1 of Ctenomys sociabilis. NCBI lineage: Eukaryota > Metazoa > Chordata > Mammalia > Rodentia > Ctenomyidae > Ctenomys > Ctenomys sociabilis. The sequence goes on along the minus strand of PVKA01013710.1, from coordinate 11,023 downwards.
AAAAGGATATCTCTATAGGTACTCTGACTTCAGTCCTAAGAGTCGAAGTCCTAAGGTATGTTGCAATGCATTCCTCTTTGCATGGGGGCATCCTGTTATTCTTCACCTGCACAATTCTTTGCCTGCATGCTACAGTGAAGTGAAGTGAATGACACAGGCATCGCTCTGTGGTGTTAGGCTCCTACTGAATTTATCTGCAGAGAAGTACGAGAATACTTCTGTAGTAGATCTGTTCCAGGAAAGGGCACCTAAGTGACCAATGGGCAGGAAGCTCGCATTACTTAGCTTGGAGGAAAAAGAGACGACTGTATCACAATGGGACAGTATAGCATGTCATGAGATTTCATCATGCTACTCACAGAAGTACATGCTGAAAAACTTCCAGATTGCTTACTTACAAAGGAAGTACTTTCCATTTAATGTTTTCAAATTGAATTTGAGTGTGGATAATAAAATCACAGAGAGCAAAACCACAGATAAGGGATGGCTACTGCACTAAATATTTGTCTCATGCATTAGACCCAGGGTGATTGATTGATTTATTTATTTATTTATTTATTTATTTATTTATTTATTTATTTATATTTTTTAGGGTCTACAGGGTGTTCAGGGTCTCACTACTAGATCAAACTTTTAGTGATCCACCTATTAACCTCCCAAAAGCTCGGATTACAGGTGTGTGCCACCATGCCCAGTGTCAATCACCATTTCAGTTCGCCCTGGGGGTGGGGCCAGCATGGCAGGCCTGGGGATCGAACCCTGGCCCCTGTATCTTCTTGCAGGCCCTTTAATGCACTGAGCTATTTGGCCAGCCTTCCCAGGGTTATTTATTCATTATTACTCTTCATGTTTTATAGTCAAAACCCTCTGACTCCCTCTTATAAGGACAATCAAGAGTGTACTTAGACCTCTAGGGTCACCTTCTGATCTCCATATTCTTTTTTTGAACCATCAAATTCATTTTACTCTATGAGATTTCTCTAGTTTATTTTTCTCATATAATTTCCTGTCTCTAAATACTAAAAACTGCTTTGCTTTATTTTGTCACTACCTAATGACAAGATCTTACTTAGGGACAGCTGTTTTTATGATAGATTAGGAAGTTACTGACACCTACCTCCATGTGTGAGCCCAAAAGGGTAGAATCATGTTCCTATCTAGTTGCCTCAGAACTGTTTATTAGTGTGATTACCAGGCAAGGATGCTATATGAGAGATAGATTCTCCCACAAGATAATGTAAGAAGATTCAGAAGCCTTTCCTTTACTGTGCTTTAATTAATTATTAGGAATGATAAGTAGATTATAGCTATGACTTAAAGAAGATAAGTAGTATTTTAACTTCTAGTTCTCAGGGATGTAGAGGGAGTTGAATTGCCTATCACTCATGAAAGATTTAAGGTGTGAGGTTTAATGTGATTTTTAGCCTCTTGCCCATTAAATTGCATTTGGCAGAGGAAATGTTAAAATATGAGATAAAATAAGTATCTGTAGTAGGACTCAGCTTTTAATTTTTTTTATCTATTTAGTAGAGGGTCTACAGGGTCTCACTACACAGATTGGATTTGTAGTGATCCTCCTGTTTTCAAACTTCCAACCACTGGGATTACAGATGAGCACCATCATGCCCAGTCTCATTAGCCATCTCAGTCTACCCTGGGGGCAAGGCTGGCATGGCAGGCCAGGGATTGAACCCCTGGACCCTGAGTCTGCCTAAGCAGTCACTTTAATTGCTGAACTGTCTGGCTGGCCCTCAGATTTAATTCTGATGTGTTAGAAATTCTCTACCATGGTGAATTATTCTAGAAGCCTCAATAAGATTCTGTTTTTCTGACACATTTGGTCTGCAAACCACTTTTTTAAATTTTTTGTACCAGGGATAGAACTTAGGATCTTGCACTTGAGTCAGGTGTTTAAGCCACTGAGCCATCTCCCAGACCCTTTGCATACCACATTGTAAGTTGATAACTGGGAGTAGACCTGCAATGTCAGAGCAGCAGTCTGGGAACTGCTGCTTTACCAGGAGACAAGGAGCACATGCAAGAATGTAAATCATCATCTGCTGCCTTCACAGAGAAAACTGTTAGACAAGATTGACAAGTAGAGCAAACACTGCACTAGTGTCCTGGCACATTCACATTCTAACAGAAACTCCTTGCATGGGGCCAGGGATGGTCAACAAGGTCACTGACAAGCTACTTGCAGAACTACCTGTGGTGGGAGTTCAAAGGGTGGAGAATTTTCAGTGTGAAAGAGAAGAGTAAAAGGAACTTCACTGAGAAAAACTCAATGACTGTGAAAATATGAAAAAGACCTGCAGTGCACAGCTTACGGAGCTATGAACTCTGCTTATCTGAGGAAAAGACCACTAAAGATAGAGGAGAAGAGGACTTGCTTGGATGTTGGACAGACTTTTCTTATTTTATGTCTTATGCAACAGCAGAGAATTTTTGTCATATCATCTGAGCAATGCTGTTTTTAAAACCTAAACAGCAGTGCTGTCCATAATTTACTCTGACTATACATTAGAATCAGTGTTGACAACTTTCAAAGTGATCTAAGTAAATACTGACTAAAAGGGTTTTCATTTAATTGTTTCATCATTAAAATATTTTAAGTTCCTCGAGTTACCTTCCTATGTAGTCACAGCAAAAATATACATTGTAAGCATAAGTAGGCCTCTGAAGATGGATTTATGGGCATAGGCATGATTTGTAATATTATTTGTGAGGGAATAACATCATTACCTAGTACTAACTATCCCATCTCTATGGAACTAAACAGATGACATGGGAGAAACAGACTAGAAAGGCAGAGTGGCACTTGATGGGAGGTGACATTAATTCAGTGAGTGCTCGTTGAAGAAAACTCTCCTTCACTTTGATGGTAGTGGTTCGTATTTGATAAATGAAATTTGTTTGATAATATACTTTCTATTCCTTTTTTAGACAAAACCACACTTTAGGAACATTGTTACATGTGCTATTCATTATGCTTACAAATGTTTGGTAAACAACATGTAATTAAGCTGAAGACTGAATTCTAAAGATAGTAGCTGTTCTACACTTATTTATGTCTGTTCATGCCACACTGCACCATCTCAGCCTCAGTTGCAGAAAAGCACAAATTGTTTTACTTTATGCTTTTATAGGTAAAGTTAAAGATGAATGGTAGAATGTAAATTAAATAGGCAAATTTATTTATAGATTAATGAATATATTTACTCATAGCATGTTGATTAATGTCAGACATGATAGAGTTCTATGATAAGATCAAAACTAATTCTTAATTTGCACTTTTAAATAATTATTTTCAATAATACAGTAAAGACATAAAAGATATGGTTATGTGAATCACATACATGAGTTAAAGAGCAAGTGTTCTACATGCCAGAACAGATAGATTAAAATCCTGATGGTCTTTAATGAAAAGTCAAATATGGCAAGATAAAATTTTACATCCAGATAAATCCTGCCTTAAGTTCAAGAAATATGAAGTGCATTTAAAAAGATTGTATTAACTATCTTGAACTATTTGAAGTGTTTTTATGTAAAGGGAGAAATTTAGAACAATTTGCATAAATCGCCCCAAAAGAAATCAAAACTGAGCAAAAAATCAAGGCAATTTGGAACAGAGCATGAAAGGACTTTCTGACCTGGTAGGAAGTATCATTTTCTAAAGATTCATTCATATCCAGCCATGGCACACTGCCAAATTATTCTATTTAATTTTGTAGCATTGCAAATTTGAAGACCCAGTGAATTTATTTATTGTAAGAAAAATGAGATTTTTTTTAAGATTAGGCTCTTGAAAAATAGGTATAAAACATAGCATATACTCATACAAAAGTTGAACATGCTACACCATCATTTTATAATAGTTAAGTAATAATAAATTCTTAATCAATGCAAACAGAAATATTCTCAAGAAGATATTACAAAAGTGAAACTGAAATAGACTACTGTTATAACTGATCCCTTATATATCTTCCAGACTTTTGTATGTTGAAGTTTTGTCACCAGCCTGTAGCATGATGGGAAGATAAGGAAATCTTTAAGAGGTGAACATATTTCAAGGAAGTTAGCTCCTAGGGTGTTTCCCTTGAAGGGAACATTTGAATCTTTGTCTCTGTCTCTGTGTCTCTTTCTCTCCATTTCTCTCTCTGTCTCTCTCTCACTTTACTTTCTGGACACTGGAAGATGAACAGATTTATTCTGACATAGGCTTTTTGCTGTGATGTTCTCTGTAATCACAGGACTAAATGCAACATGGTCAAGTTACTACAAACTGAAACGTTTGAAACTATGAATTAAAATAAACCATTCTATAACTTGTTTATCGTGTGTGTGTGTGTGTGTGTGTGTGTATGTGTGTGTGTGTGTGTAAGTCACCTTAGTTTTGTGGTTAAAACACACAAAACTAAGGTGACTTACATATTCATAGTTTTGGAAACTATATTCTGATTGCTGGCTTTTGTGATACTCTATTTTTTTCATGGAACTTTCTTCTTTCCACTCACATAAATATTACGTGTATTGCAATTTTGTATAATATGATCTGTGTCCTAGGCCATTAGCTCAGTTGACTGGTCCTTTCCCCACGTGTGAATTAGGTGACTGGGCAAAGGATAGGTGGGCTTTGCCCCAGATGCTCAATGAAACCTTTTCCATTAGATTTTTAACATGAAGTTAGAGCATGTGGCTGTTCTTAAAATGAGTCAGACTATAGAATCTAAGGCCGGAATCTCATGAAGACCAGGTATTTTTTCTAGTTGGGAAGAGCTTATCTAAGGCAGGCTGCTAGCCATTCAGAAGAAGAAGGGAGAATCTTAGTGGCATGCAAGACCTTGCCGTATTTTTGAGGCTGAACTATATTCTGTTCATTATTTCACAATGAACAAACATTTGGTCTTTTCATTCATCTGGCTTTCACTGAGTTTCTTACTGTTTCCACTCAGTCCCCCAACATCACTTTCTGCTAAAGGATTCTAGGAAGCAAACCTTAAAATGCAGAAATATACTACTGTTTATTATGCTTGAGGATTTAATCTATGCATATGTGTTATGGCTCGTGTCTAGTTGTCCCTCAAAAACCTCATGTAGTCATGGGGTGGGGCTTCTATGGCCACTGGGATTATGTGTGATCCAAGGCTAGGATTATGAGTCTTAGTACTGCTGGGATTATTGGTGTGAGTACTTCCCCCAGCCTGGGGTAGAGAGCCTGAATGTAATATAAGAGACAGAGAGACAGACTTTCTTTAGTGATTGTTCTTGTTGTATTGTTGTTGTTCTGCCACCATGAACTGCTGCTCTCTGCCATGTGTCTTTCTGCCTTGGAGCCAGCTGTATGTGGACTGAGACCTCCAGTAACTGTGAGCTAAATAAACCTTTCCTTCCTTCATTTTGGGTGTTGGGTATTTGTCCCAGCAACAAGAGAAGAGTAACTAAGACAATATGTCACAATATTTAGATATAAATTATAATTTAGTTTTTTCTGGAAAATTATTGATTTATAATATGAATCTTGATATTTATTCCAACAAAAATATTCACATGTAAATGAGTTTTGGGTTTAGTCATTATTAATGTTCTTAAGTTGCCTTAATAACAACACCAAAGAAAATATGGGAACTTGCTATGGTTTGTGTGTATTTGTTCCCTCAAAGCCTCTAGTGGACTTCTAGAGTTTGTGATTATACCTGATTCAGTGCTGAGATTATGGTTATAAATGCTCCTGGGATTATGGGAGTGAGGGCTATACCCATATATCTGGGGCAGATAGCCTGACTGCAACATGGGAGACTTGCTCTCTGTAGCCATTGTTGCTGCTACTCCTCCCATTTGCTCTTGCTCTTTGCCAATAATTGTGAGCTAAATAAACCTTTCCTTCCTTAATTTGGAATGTTGGGTATTTTCCCAGCAATAAGAGAAGAGTTACCAGAGATGTGAGGTCATTGCTGTGACTACACTTGACCATGTGGATTATAAGCTTTTGAGAATGGTTTATAGAAAGGTATAGGAAAGGTTCAGATATGTTGCTGACAAGAGAAAACCTAGAACAGCTCCAGCTGTTTTCTATGAGAGATTCTGGTCAGAGCTTATAAGACTAGAAGGCTGATAGAAATCCTGCCAATAAAGACCAGATTAGGGAGTTTTCTGCTGGGAAGAAGGATCACATTGATTCTTGGACTCTGGATGATTTGTGTTATGGCTTGGCAGAAAGTTGGTATAAATTTTGCTTGCATTCAGAAAATTTGAGACTCAGATTAAGCACAGAGGACTAATTAATCTGGCAAAAGAAATCTCAAGACAGTTTAATATTGAGGCAGAGGTATGGTGATTTTTGGAGGCTTCTAGTCAGATTTATGTTGAGAATCAAGAGCAAAGAGTTCAGCAGGAAAAGTTAAAATGTTGTGAGTTTAGCCAGAAAAGAAGATCCAATAAAGCTGTGGAATGCAAAGATAGAGCTGAGAGGATCTCCACTGCTGAAAAAGAACAAAAGAATGGAAAGAATGACCTGAGGGCATCACTGGTTGTGGCAGATGTGCACCATTTGCAGCCTCAGAATTGCAAGGTGAGGGATTTTGCCTTGACGGGAAAGCTGCAGGACCCATGTTCCAGAATGGTGGCAATGGCCACACCAGGTTCCAAAGTGGTGCTGGCATGGAGAATGCATCATTGAAATCAGGGTCAGACTGCTCAGTGATCCAGGTGCTCGACCTCCGCAGCCAAGACAGAAGAAGGCAGCCTGGCTACTGCTCCAGGTGGCAGCAGACCTAGGCATCATCCGCATGGTGATGGCTTTAGGTGCAGGCAGAATGCAAGAGTTCTGAGGTCAGGAAGGCTTCCACCTTGATTTCAGGAGGACTGGGAGGACAGGCAGTGTTCCCTGAGAGGGCAGTGTGTGAAGCAGAGTGAGAAGTTTAATGCGCAGTGGAAACCCCAGAAGTTTGGAAAATCCAGGAATACAGATCATCTAAGGGAAACTGCAAGGAGTGTGCAAAGCCAGCTGAAGACAGAAACCTTGGGTGCTACCACCAAAAGTGCAATAGGGGCAGAGACATGTAAGGGCTTTGGAGCTCATAACTCATCACAGATTGCTTCAGATGTTCCACATGGAACTATAGAATTTAATGTTTGCTTTTGTTGGATTTTTGGCATTGATTTGATCCCAATGCTTTGTATCCCCATGTATGTAGCTTTTGGAATGGTACTATTTATCATGCTGAAAGCGTTCCACTTTTCATTTGTAGAGGGGTTCACAGTTAAGAGTTTGCCTTACATCTTGGTGGAGACTTGGGTCTTGGACTTTTCATCAATGCTAAAATTATAGGAGTTTGGCAAGTCTTAGAGATGCCTTCTCTATAAAAGACTGTGCATTACTTTTTGGGAGTCCAGGGGTAGAATGTCATGGCTTGTGTGTATTTGTCTCCCTAAAGCCTCATGAGTTGGCCTTCTAGAGTTTGTGATTAGTTCCTGATTCAGTGCTGGGACTACGGGTATGAGCATTGCTGGGATTATGGGTGTATATACTGCTGGGATTATGGGCATGAGGGCTCTACCCAGCCTTGGGCAGGTAGCCTGAATGCAACATATTGGAGCCTTGCTGTCCGTAGCCATTGCTGCTGCTCCTCCCATTTGTTCTTGCTGTTTTGCTGCTTAACGATGTCGTGAACAGTTGCCTTCTGCCAGGTGCCGCTCTGCCTTGAAGCCAGCTTTGTATGGACTGCAACCTCCAGTAAGGGTGAGCTAAATAAACCTTTCCTTTGTTCATTTTGGGTGTTGGTATTTGTCCCAGCAAGGAGAGAAGAGTAACTGAGGCAGAACTCTATGTGAGCCATACTATGTGCATGAACATGGTGTGTGTGTGTGTGTACATGTGTGCATGTAATCACAAATTCAATTTTAGTTCTTTGCCCAACTACTCTAGTACAGCTCTATTTTCAACATTTTACACCTGGCCTCAAAATAATCTGGTAGTTAGTTCACTTAATCAGTTGTTCTGTATACAGTTTATTAAAATTTTAGCCTTTTAATAGTTTCTGATCTATTTGGTTTTCAGTATCTCATACTACATTCTGAACAGTAAATTTAATGGTGATAAAAATAGCATGCATCATATCTATAACTACATTTCTAATCAGTACCATGTAGCACAGTGGCCAATTATTTAAGAGGATGCTGTCATAGATTTTATTTAATAATATCCCTGTAACTGTCACTCCTTAATATATATCTAGACCTACTGATATATTGAAATATGTGTAGTATAACAATAACTTTTTACTTTCTGACCATTAATTTCCTAAAACCTATGGTTATGGCATTAGTTTAGTTATGATTATTTTGGATATTAGAAATAATGTTTTATATTAGAAAACATAATAAAATAAGATCCATTAGTAAAAAAAAACACAGGTACTTTCTTTTTTATTTTTAAAAAATACAAATCAGTGGTAGAAAAGGAAGCACATTAGAAATGATGCAAGATTTCACTAAACAAAGGAATAGGAATTCACGAAGGGCTGCTGCTTTACATAATGCTATTTTCAAATTTAGTTGTTCAGATTAAGGAACAGTTTACTAGCTCAGCAGATTAAAGCACCTGCAAGCAGGAGCAGGGCTGCCAGCCCTGCCCCTAGGGCATACTGAGATGGCAATTGAGACTGGGTGTGGTGGGCCTCACCTGTAAACTGGGCTCTTGGGAGGCTGCAAACAGGCGGATCACTGTGAGTCTGATCTAAAAGTGAGATCCTGAACACCCTCAGACCCTTCCCTGAAGTACAAAACAAAACAATAACAAAGAAGGTGTAAAAAATTCAAAAGGGGATGAGAGAAAAAAAAAACCTGATTACAAAAAAATTAGACAACATAATCTTGAAATTATCATTTCATGCCTAAAAACAGGAAAGCGTTCTTTCAAAGGAAAATTTGTGAGGTAATTTAACTATTATTTTGGTAAACTTTATGGAACATCTAATATTTTGAAAAAAATAGTAGGGATAAATTCCTTAAGACACTACAAAATGTGAATTAACAGAGACGTATATACAAACATTTACAGTGATAACTTATGTTTCAGATTTTTCTGTATGTCATGCATAATATTTTCAGTAACATTTTGAGCATCACCATTAATTGGTAGTTTATACTCTTTCCTAGTTCTTACAGTTTTGCTACCACTGACGTTGAGAAGGTGAATAAGACCAGTAAGATAGCTCAGTGGACTAAGACCTACTTAGGCAAGTGCAGGGACCCGGATTCAATATCGGGACCACATGTTGCACCAGCCCTGCATGAGGGCATACTGAGCTGGCCATTAAGACCCAGCATGGTGACACACACCTGTAATCCTAGCACTGGGGAGGCTGAAAATAGGATCACTAGGAATCTGTGCTGCATAGTGAGACACTGTACCACGCAAATAAAAAAAGGTGAATAATCATAAAGATTCAAACAAAAACTTTTCTTTTTTCTTTTCTTGGCATAACTGGGGATTGAACTCAGGTCCTTGAGCTTGCCAGGGAAGCATTTATTCTACTGAGCCATCATCCCAGGCCACAACAAATACTTTTCATTCTAGAGTAAGCATCTCATAGTGATTTTAAATTTAAAGACTTTGAAAATGAACATTTTTACCATAGATTCAAAGGATATTTTTACTGAGAATCATGCAGTGCCTTCACTTACACTTTGGAGAACTGTATTAAAATATTTGTATGTGTATTCTTTTTCAGTTCTGTTTCTATGTACACATCTATCATTTCCCAGATAAGCATTAACATTTTTTACAACTTACGAACACTTTTTAATAGATATAAATATTTGAAAAGTATTGAAAATGCCAAAATAGATAAACTAGTAGGTTTTAAACTGTGAACTGCATGTTCCTAAATATATTAATAATACATATAACAAGTTTTTAATTGTTTCACAGTAGGAGTTCTTTAAAATAAGGGATTATCAGCCAGGTGTGGTGGCCCATGACTAATGCCTGCACCCAGGAGGTTGAAGCAGAGCTGCCCTGACTTCTAGGTCAGCCTGGGCTACATAAGCAAGTTCAAGGGCAGCCACCCTACCCAGCAAGACCCTTTCTCTGAAAAAGTGGATTGCCACAAATCTCTATGGGAACTTTCTACTGTGAGAGATGGAAGCCTAAATGGTACTTTTTGGATAGAGTTTTGATATCTTTTTTTAGGAAGCATGTAAAATATTCATCTTAATTATGATTATGTTAATCTTATGTTCTTGAATATCAACATGGACAATATGTATCACCAATAGTAGCAGTGATTTTTACTTAAATCTCTAACATATGTTACTCACTTTATATGAGACTTTATTACATTTTATAGAAACCAACAGATTCAGAGTGGGAAAAGCTATGGGTAAATTTTCATTGAAATCAACTCAGTACTATAGTCAGCATTGAATCAATATATGAAGTAAATTCATCATCATAGTGCCTAATTATTTGGAAAAAATTTAAGGAGGAAATAATTTTGTGACTCAAATAGCCTCCAAGGTCAGGATTCACATCTCAGTGCTTGGGAACTCTGAAGTTTTCTGTAGCCCATCCACCATTTGCTTACCATTAATTCTTCAGAATGGTAAACAAAAGGAGAAAGTATTTCTCTTAAATAAATATTCATTGTGTCAACTGGAATCATTCAAGTTTCTATAGTGTATTATGTATACATTATATTTAATATAATGCATTTATATATTTTAAAAATTGAATATGTAATTATTTTTACAGCTATACAGGTTATTAAAAATATTTAAATCAAAACAAACTAATACAGCAATTTAAAAACTGCTTACATCTAAAGCAGACTTTATCATTTCAAAAGTTGTCCATAATTATAACGTGGTTGTACATTAAATTTTGTTTTACGTTTACCAAAGTTATGTATTCTTGCCTGGATTCATGGAAGAATATATATGTTTTATTTAATTTTTTTAGGGTTTACTTTTATTCATTTTAATGAGAAAAATATAGCAATGAAACAGTTTCAAAACAGGT